>JAJQKJ010001750.1:0-91176 GCA_029574335.1 Rana kukunoris
AGCGGGGGGCATAAAGTTGTTTGAGCGTGCGGGAGGGCATTTAACGTTGTTGAACGGGGGGCCATTAAAGTCGTTGTGCGCCATCAGGAATTTTGGCCCCCTTACACAGCTTAAAGAAATGGGCCCCCTGGAGCAAGAAACCGGGGGGGGGGTGCTGCCTTCTGAAATTGAGAAGCGGGGGGCTGCCGCAAATTGAGAAGCACGGGGGGCCCTTTACAAAAAAAGAAGAAATAAAGAAAAAAAAAATATATATATATACATACACACACATATATATAAAAAACATTTTTTTTTCATAAAAAAAAAATAAATAAAAAAAAGTGGGGGTTAAAATAAAAAAAAAAGAAAATATATATATATATAATATATATATATATAAACATATTTTTTTTTTAAATAAAAAAAAGTAGGGGTTGCTGTCCGGGGGCCTCTGGGCCCCTGGGACCTCTAGACCCCCTAAAATAAATAAATAAGACATTTATAAAAAATACATAAAAAAGGGAGGTTGCCATCCGGGGGGCCCTGGGGACCTCTGGGCATTTTAAATAAAAAATATATATATAAAACAAAAATAAAAAAATAAACATTTATAAAAAATAAAAAAAAAAAGAGGGGGTTGCCACATGGGGCCCTGGGGACCTCTGAGCCCTTTAATATAAAAAAATAAATATATATATATACACCACATATATATATATATATATATATATATATTATATAAAAAAAATATATAAAAAAAAGGGGGGGTTGCCAATCAGGGGGCTCTGGGACCTCTGGGCCCTTTAATAATAATAAAAATATATGTATATGTATATACATATATATATATATATATATATTATATATATATAAAAACATATTTTTTTATAAAAAATAAATAAAAAAAGTATGGGTTGCTGTCCAGGGCCTGTGGGCCTCCGGGACCCCTAAAAAAAATTTTTTTTTTTTTTGTTTTTGTTTTTTAGAGGGGCCCACTATTGGGTTGGGCTCATGGGCTTGAGCCCAGTCAAGCCCAATGGTCAGTCCGGCCCTGAGTATAGGGTATTATAATGACACGTGGAAGAGGGGGGGTCTATGGTGATGGAAAGGGGAGGGCCCCGAGGGACAGCCTGATCTGATTGGATGACTGGGGAGACAGGCACCGCCCTCCCTCCATTAACTTCTGATGATTACAAAGCTGGGAAGGTGTAGGGCCGCCGATCATTATGACAGATGTGATCATTCCACACTGCACCCCCCACAATGTCGTCCCCCCTCCCCCCCCCAACACATCACTGCCCGCAGTGCCCGGTCTCACCGATAGGATTTACATGGGAAAATAATGACACTTACTGTCTCTCGGATAGATTTGGGAAGTCTCTAGTGGATTGTAGTACTCGGGTGATTCCACCTGAGGCGCTTTTTTGTCCGGTCACAATGCGAAGAGAAAAAGACGGTGCTTCCTCTGCCTATTCCGGGTCAAAATGGCGCCGGTGTCAGGCGAGCGCGTTATGACTCATCACCCACACGCGCTGCCCCCGCGCGCTATGACTCATCGCCCACACGCGCTGCCTCCGCGCGCTGCCTGTGCGGTCTGCCAATTCTCCATGTACACTGGCGGTGACGTGTCATATTCGGCTCCCCCGTCTCAGAATGCTCCGGAAGTGCTGGGCGGCCAACTGCGCATGCGCGATGCGTTCCAAACACATATGCGATGCGTTCCAATGGCTTTACGACACTGCACACCAGCGAAGCCATCATTCAGAGCGACGTGGACTTAGGGGAAAGTGGCCAGTCGGCCTCACGTCCTCGCTTCGCTCGGACGGCTCGCTGCGCTCGCTCGGCCTCCTGGCTCTTTTTTTAACATCCTCCAATCCACGGGGATGTTAAAGCGGTATTTCACCCTAAATATAAGATCTCCCATGCGCTTCAGCATACTGGCGTCAGCGCCAGTATGCTGGGTTTTTTTTTTTTTTATAGCACACTTACTGTTTTATCGTAGAAATCCTTTTCTGTCCCCCGTGGTGGACGGCGCCAGTACAGCGCGTCACATCTTCCTAAGATACCCGATATGGACTCGGGTATTTCCGGCGCTATGCGGCGCCTGCGCACAGACTAGGAGCTGACTGCGCAGGCGCCGTATTTCCGAAATAGGACTCGGAGAAATACGGCGCCTGCGCAGTCAGCTCCTAGGTCTGTGCGCAGGCGCCGCATAGCGCCGGAAATACCCGAGTCCATATCGGGTATCTTAGGAAGATGTGACGCGCTGTACTGGCGCCGTCCAACGCGGGGGACAGAAAAGGATTTCTACGATAAAACAGTAAGTGTGCTATAAAAAAAAAAAAAACCCAGCATACTGGCGCTGACGCCAGTATGCTGAAGCGCATGGGAGATCTTATATTTAGGGTGAAACTCCGCTTTAAGGAAAGAGCCTGGATACCGAACGGCGGCTTCGCTGGTGTGCACTGTCGTAAATGCTTTGGAACGCATCGCAGATGCGTTTGGAACGCATCGCGCATGCGCAGTTGGCCGCCCAGCACTTCCGGAGCATTCTGAGACGGGGAGCAGAAAATGACAACACACCGGCACAGTATCGGCATCTGAGGAGAGGATTAGGATTTCTTCTCCCTCCAGCCTGCAGGTGGCACTAGAGAGAGCGGCGCTGTGTAGTGAGGACAGGCTGGCTGTGACATGAGGGGAGCGGAGTGTGGAGGAGATCTCCGGAGGAGAACCGACCATGTGTTCCCGGTAAGAGGCTGTGTGTGAGATCTCCCCCCCCCCTCCCTCCCTCCTCTGTGTGTCATTATTATTATTATTATTATTATACACCTCTCATATCTCTCCAGTGTGTGTGACTTTACACTACAAGAGCTTACACTCTAATATATCATCTGTCCTGTGTATATACCCCTCTGATCTGTCCTGTGCTATCCTGTATACCTGTCATGTATATATACCCCTCTGATCTGTCCTGTGCTATCCTGTATACCTGTCATGTGTATATATACCCCTCTGATCTGCCCTGTGCTATTCTGTATACCTGTCATGTGTATATATACCCCTCTGATCTGTCCTGTGCTATCCTGTATACCTGTCATGTGTATATATACCCCTCTGATCTGTCCTGTGCTATTCTGTATACCTGTCATGTGTATATATACCCCTCTGATCTGTCCTGTGCTATCCTGTATACCTGTCATGTGTATATATATACCCCTCTGATCTGTCCTGTGCTATCCTGTATACCTGTCATGTGTATATATATACCCCTCTGATCTGTCCTGTGCTATCCTGTATACCTGTCATGTGTGTATATACCCCTCTGATCTGTCCTGTGCTATCCTGTATACCTGTCATGTGTATATACCCCTCTGATCTGTCCTGTGCTATCCTGTATACCTGTCATGTGTATATATACCCCTCTGATCTGTCCTGTGCTATCCTGTATACCTGTCGTGTCGGTTTCAATGCCCCCAGCTAAGCCCCTTCCCTGATGACCGTGTTGAGCCAGATGATTGGTTGCCGGGCTGTGTAGGAGGCGGAGCTGGGAAGGTCCTATGGAAGTAGTGCAGGGGGGGTGGGGGGTCACATATCTCACCTTGTTATGGACATGCCGGTTCCAGGGCAGTGACTCCTCCCCATCCAATCACTGAGCTCCATGGGCGGCCTCCCTACAGCCCACAAATGCCGCAAAGTTGCTCTTTGGTGCGTTTTGGCAGTTTGATGGCGACTAACGCCGCGCCCTCCACACAAAGCTCCGCCCTCAGAGAGGTGTATGAGCGCTCACCAGGATGGATGGTTTGCACTTGTGAGCAGCAATCTTTAACCACTTCCATACCGGGGGGCACTTATACACCTTCCCGCCCAGAGCAATTTTTAGCTTTCAGCGCTGTTGCACTTTAAATGACAATTGCGCGGTCGTGCTACACTGCACCCAAACTACATTTTTATCATTTTGTTCCCACAAATAGAGATTTCTATTGGTGGTATTTGATCACCTCTGCGATTTTTATTTCCTGCAAAAAAATAAAAATATGACCAAAAATGTAGAAAAAAAACCCCTTTTTTTTGTTTCCGTTATAAACATTGTAAATAAGTATGTTTTCTCCTTCACTAATGGGCACTGATGGTACTGCACTGACAAGGTGGCACTGATGGGCACAGATGAGGTGGCACTGATGTGGTGGCATTGATGATGGGCACCAATATGCGGCACAAATAGGCGGCACGGATGGGCACTGATAGGCGGCACGGATGGGCACTGATAGGCGGCATGGATGGGCACTGATAGGCGGCATGGATAGGCATAGATGGGCACTAACTAATGTGTTGTACTAATGGATGCCAATCAGTGCCAAACAACGCCTGGCAATCAGTGATGCCCATTGTGGGCACTGGCATCCATTGTGGCACTGATTGGCATCCATTATGTGTCATCCCTGGTGGTCTAGTGGGATGCACTGATGGACACTGATAGGCTGCACCGATGGCCACTAATGAGGTGGCACTGACAGGCTGAACTGGTGGCCACTAATGAGGTGGCACTGATAGGCTCCACTGGTGGGCACTGATGAGGTTGCACTGATAGGCTGCACTGGTGGGCACTCATGGGGTGACACTGATAGGCTGCACTGATGAGGTTGCACTGATAGGCTGCACTGGTGGGCACGGATGAGGTTGCACTGACAGGCTGCACTGAGGGCACTCATGAGGTGACACTGATAGGCTGCACTGGTGGGCAATAATGAGGTGACACTGATAGGCTGCACTGGTGGGCACTCATGGAGTGACACTGATAGGCTGCACTGGTGGGCAATAATGGACACTGATAGGCTGCACCGATGGCCACTAATGAGGTGGCACTGACAGGCTGAACTGGTGGCCACTAATGAGGTGGCACTGATAGGCTCCACTGGTGGGCACTCATGGGGTGACACTGATAGGCTGCACTGGTGGGCACTCATGGGGTGACACTGATAGGCTGCACTGGTGGGCAATAATGGACACTGATAGGGCTGCGCCGATGGGCTCTAATGAGGTGGCACTGACAGGCTGAACTGGTGGCAACTAATGAGGTGGCACTAATAGGCTGCCCTGGTGGGCAATTATGAGGTGACACTGATGGACACTGATAGGCTGCACCCCACCTCTCCACCCTAAACAATAACCTCCTCCCCAGTTCCCCTCCCTAGATTTTCTGAGATGAAGGGAAAAAAAATTGGTCTAAAATATCGGCCGCCAAAACCGGCAACATATATCAGCCGCCCCGATTTCTAAATATCCATCAGCCAGAGAAAAGGCCATATCGCACAATCTCTAGTCTGAAACCACCAGTACAATCCTGCCAGGAAGCGGTTCTTACCCATGTCCAATCATAAGCAGCCGAAGCATTACCCACCCCTCAGCCACATGTAAACAAGGGGCGTGTCTAGGTGTGGCAGAGGGTCAGGGAATGCCTCGGCTGCTTATGATTGGCCATGGACAGATGACGGCTTCCTGCGACACATCCAACACTTTTGACACATTTTGGGACCATTGCTATAAAAAATGCACTGATTACTGTGAACATGGCAGTGAAGGGGTTAACCACTAGGGGGCGCTGTAGAGGTTAAGTGTGACCTAATGTGTGTTTCTTACTGTAGGGGGGGCGTGGCTGTACGCGTGGCGTTACTGATCGTCTGTTCCCTGTCATCGTGAACGGCAATCACTGACAATGCCACAGAGAAGACAGGGAAGGTTTGTTTACACCTCACCTCTCCCCGTTCTTCAGCTCATGTGAACCGATCGGCCACACAAATGGGCACTGACTGGCAACATGGGCACTGACTGGAAGAAAATATAAAACAAGTGATGCCTAACAATGCCATCATCAGTGTCTATCAGTGCCCATCCATGCCCATCTGTGCCACCCATCAGTGCCACCTGTGCCATCAATTGTCACCACTGTGCCATCAATTGTCACCACTGTGCATGAGTGCTCATCAGTGCTGCCTATGAGTGCTCATCCGCGGCACATACCAGCGTCGCCTATTGGTGCCCATCAGTGTCACCTCATTGGTGCCACCTAATCGGTGCCCATCAGTGCAGCCATATCAGTGCTCGTAATTGAAGAAGAAAACGTATTTACAAAAAAAATTACAGAAAAAAATAAAAACTTTATTTAAAAAAAAAAATTGGCCTTTGTTTAGTTGCTGTTGCGCAAAAATATAAAAATCGCAGAGATGATCAAATACCACCAGAAGAAATCTCTATTTGTGGGAAAAAATGATAAAAAATAGTTTGTGTGCAGTGTAGCACGACCGCGCAATTGTCATTCAAAATGCAACAGCGCTGAAAGCTGAAAATTGGCCTGGGCAGGAAGGTGTATAAGTGCCCCCCGGTATGGAAGTGGTTAAAGGCGTTGTAAAGGACATTTTTCCCCTAAATATCTTCCTTTCCCTCAGTGCAGTCCTCCTTCACTTACCTCATCCTTCCATTTTGCTTTTATATGTCCTTATTTCTTCTGAGAAATCCTCACTTCCTGTTCTTCTGTCTGTAACTCCACACAGTAATAAAAAGGCTTTCTCTCTGGTGTGTAGTGTCGTGCTCGCCCCCTCCCTTGGACTACAGGAGAGTCAGGACGCCCACTAACACACAGCTTCTTTATCTGCAACGTAGAGAGCGTCCTGACTCTCCTGTAGTCCATAAAAAATTTCCTCAGTTTAGGCCAAATATGTCTTCTACATATTTATGGTTAAAAAAAATCTCAATAAGCGATTATTGATCGATTTGTGCAAAAGTCATAGGGCTAGATTCACGTAGGAGCGCGTATCTTTGTGCGGGCGTAGCGTATCCTATTTACGTTACGCCTCCGCAACTTTTACAGGCAAGTGGTGTATTCACAAAGCACTTGCTCCGTAAGTTGCGGCGGCGTAGCGTAAATGGGCCGGCGTATCCGCGCGTAATTCAAATTGGGCAGGTAGGGGGCGTGTTGTATTTAAATTAACGGTGACCTCACGTAAATGACGCGCCGAACGAACTGCGCATGCACCGGCCGTGGACGTATCCCAGTGCGCATGCTCCAAATCACGTCGCAAATAGTCAATGAAAACGACGTGAACGTAACTTACGCCCAGCCCCATTCTGAATCGGCTTACGCAAATGACGTAAAATTTATACATTTCGACGCGGTCCCCAACGTCCATACTTAACATTGGCTGCGCCATCTTTTTGTTGGAATATCTTTACGCCTAAAATCACCTTACGTAAACGGCGTATCAGTACTGCGACGGCCGGGCCGTACGTTCGTGAAACGGCGTATCTTGCCAATTTACATATTCGACGCGTAAATCGACGGAAGCGCCACCTAGCGGCCAGCGTAAATATGCAACTAAGATACGACGGCGTAAGAGTCTCTTACGCCGCTCGTATCTTAGCTCAATTCCGGCGCATCCTGTTTTCTGAATACAGAAAAAAGATACGCCGGCGCATCTAAGAAGTTACGCGGCGTATATTGAGATACGCCGCGTAACTTCTTACTGAATCTGGCCCATAGCATCTACAAAATAGGGGATAGTTTTATGGCATCTTTATTAATATATATTTGTGTGCGCTTTACTAGTGGCGGCGATCAGCGATTTGTATCGTGACTGCGACCTCATGACACTTTTGACACATTTTTGACACATTTTTGGGACCATTGTCATTTTTACAGCGAATAGTGCTATAAAAATGCACTGATTACTGTGAAAATTACACTGGCAGTGAAGGGGTTAACCACTAGGTGGCGCTGTAGGGGTTAAGTGTTCCCTAGGAAGTGATTCTTACTGTAGGGGGCGTGGCTACATTGTGACATGTCACTGATCGTTGTTCCTGATGACACTAGGTCAGAGCATGGTGCAGTGTCACTAGGCAGAATGGGGAGATCTCCCCGTTCTTGAGCTCTGTGACCCGATCGCGAGACACTGGCGGTGATCGTGTCCGCGGGTCCGGTCATGGAGCTCGCTGCAGGGTTGTGAGCGGGCCGGCGGCCACACGTGTGACCACACGGCTTCAATTTAAAAAGGGCGTACAAGTACGCCCTTTTGCCTGTCCGTGCCTTTTTGCCGACGTCTTGCGCTGGTCGGCAAGTGGTTACCTACCTCTCAGGTGGAGGAAGATTTCGCGCAGACAGGTAAGTACAGAGTCCATTGTGCACCTCAACAGGTTCAAACGTAAGGCAGCCAAATACTTTGGTGGGAGTGGGAACCACTTTATAGAGAATCCTATTGCATTGCTTCCTTTGTGTGAAATCCCCGGAGCTCCTTCCAGTTCCCTCCTTTCCCATATCAAATGACATCGTTGTGTCTCCATTTTATTTCAGGTAGCTGAGAAAGTGAAACATTCTTCAGGATGTGCTCCATTATCCGCCACAAAACGACGCCCCGACGCCGGCATACCGTGCTGAGATCTCGTGCCCAAGGGATAGAATACAACTGGCTGCTTATTGAACCCACTGGCATCTACCAAAAGGTGAAATGTCATTTTAGAACACTAATGCCGCGTACACACGGACGTTTTTTGTGATGAAATAAAACGACGTTTTAAAAAACTTCATTTAAAATGATGGTGTGTGGGCAAAACGTCGTTTTATGTCTTCTGAAAAACGACCAAAAAAAAAATTCGAACATGTTTGAATTTTTTATGTCGTTTTTCAAAATGTCTTTTTTTGTGTCATAAAAAATGATCGTGTGTGGGATAAAACGACGTTTTTAAACCCGCGCATGCTCAGAAGCAAGTTATGACGCGAACTTCAATGGAACAGAGTGCCGTCGAACGTGGTGAACGTAACCGCGCTTTGCAAGAGCATTTTCAGAAAACGATGGTGTGTGGGCAACGTTGTTTTTTAAAATGAAGTTTGAAAAACGTTGTTTTGTTTTGTGAGATAAAACAACGTTTTTTTCACATCACAAAATGTGATCGTGTGTACGCGGCATAAGGCCCAGATTCACAAAGCTCTTACGCCGACGTAAGTGCAAATGTGCGCCCGTAAGTGCAAATTTGCGCCGGCGTATCTGCGTCGGACCCACAAACCAACATACGCCTAAAAACTGGCCACCCTACGCCGACGTAGCTTCCTTAACTCGGCGTAGCGTGGGCGTACTTTTCATCTGGACGCATGTTGCTGCTCCCGTTGATTAAGCATTCAAATAGGCAAATACGGCGATTCACGAACGTAGGTGCGCCCGATGCGAGGTGCGCGTAAATTGTACGTCCGGCGTAAAGTTATTCCCCATAAATGGAGCGCAACAGACATGCAAAGGTCTGCCCCAGAGAACACAGGCCGCCGTAATGGGCGTATGTTACGTTCACGGCATACGTGGTGATCCAGCGCAGCTTAGGCAGTTGTGCCGGCGTAGTTGTGAGCATGCGCCTAAGGATGCAGTTACATGCGTCCACGTCACGGCGCATGCGCAGTTCGTGATACGCTGGGTGTAAAACACTGCACTATGCTCGGACTATCATTTGCATGGGGTCACGCCCACTTCCACTCACGCTGGCCTGCGCCTTCGAAAATACGCTACACTGGCACATTTGGTGAGCAATGGCTTGCTGAATGCAGTGCTTGCCTCTCTGCGTTGCGCCGGCGTAGCGTACTGTGTGTGCGCTGCGCCGGTGTAAATTTGCGCCCTCCTCTGTGAATCCGGGCCTCACCCTTCAGTTGAATGAGAACCTAAAATGCACCATTTTCTATGACCATCTATGATATGAAATAGTGAAATGTTTAAATACACGTGCGCTATTCCTGTCTTTGTGTATCAATTTTATTTTATTTGGTTAGTTATTTGGGCGCACACCACCGATGATGTCACCGTTGCATGCGCTCTGAAGGAACGGCAAACCCACACTGTTCATTCAGAGCGCTGCGCCTCCCGCGTGCGAGTGATGCCAACGCGGCTCGACCATTCAAGCTGCCGCAGTCTGCTAACCCAGAAGGAAGACCGGGTAATGATGGAACTTCATCGGTGACTGCGCACTGCTCGAGGGCCTTCGTTCTAAGGTAAGCGTTTTCATAATGTGCTAGTATGCCATGTCTTGCAGGGGATTCCCCCCCATGATGTGGTTTACTACCCTTTAGGGCTGCTTCACACCACAAAACACACTCCAGAGACGTTCCAGCATGTTTTTGATGCGTTTCCGGATGCATTCTAGGTACGCTTTTAAAAAAGTCTCCCTATTTGGAACTATATTGGGGTTGAGTGCGTTTTCAATGCATTTCAGTGCATTCTGGTGCATTTTGATGCTTTTTACCCCCTTTCAGTACAGTCCAGTGCAGGAAAAAATGCAGCATGTTCTTCTCCTTTCTTTTTTTTTTTTTTTACTGCACCGGACTTCTGTGTTTACAAGCGATTGCAGTGAGCAGGCACCAAACGGTCTGAGGACTGAGTTCCACCTGAAAAAAAGCCCTGTGCCAATTAGTGCCCATCAGTGCCTCATCAGTGTCACCTATCAGTGCTGCCTATCAGTGCCCATTAGTGTTATCTATTAGTGCTGCCTCATCATTGCCCACTAGTGCAGCCTATCCGTGCCACCTCATTAGTGCCCATCAGTACCCATCAGTTCAGTCTATCAGTGCCCATCAGTGCAGCCTTATCAGCACACATTAGTGAAGGAGAAAAATGACCACACTGTTTGTAGAGGAAGGGCCTCTGTACTTGCCGGCCGGCTAACTTTTATGCTTTTAAAACTTTGTTATTGTAAGTACAATACTTTTACTACCATTTAACAAAGTGTAGACGTTATTACCCCATGGTCCCTCTCCTTCCTTTTATGTTGGTCCAAACACAATAGGGAGCTTGTGCTGCAGCCAAGGAGTGTGTGATACGTTGGGTGTCTGCTTTGTGTCCTGTTATCATTACTCTGCATGCAATCTAAAGGCCGGGGCTGGGTTAGAGCCCAATGTGTGTCTTCCTGCTTGCCTCTGGTAAGTGGCCATTTGGTTTACGGTGGTGGGCACGTCTCTTGTACCAAGCACTGTGATGTCACCATACCTGACATGTGGACTAATGTATAACCTATGGTCCTGTTTGGCACACTGATTTCTATTGGTGTATGACATGTACGGAATTTTTTATGTCATAAGGACTGTTATATACCAACATTTCATGTCATCTTAAGGACTGATGTGAATTTTAAATTGAATTTGTTTGCGCAGCTCCCTCTTTTACATCTGTGTGTATCCCACTAGTGCTGCTGCCCCAGAGCCCCGGATGGCAACCCCCCCCTTTTTTTTTATATATTTTTTTATTTTTTATAAAAAATATTTTTAATGCATTTATTTTATATATATATATATATATAATATATATATTTTTTTATCATTATTAACCACTTGCCCCCCGCCAATAACATATTGACAGCGGCAAAGTGGTTACTAGTTCCTGACCTGACGTCATATGACGTCACCAGGATACTGAGCCGCTGCGCGCCCCCGTGGGCGCGCGCGCGATCGGTGATGCGGGGTGTCAGTCTGACACCCTGCATCCCCGATCTCGGTAACGAGTCTCCGGAGGAGCCTCGTTACTATGTGATCAGCCGTGTCCAATCACGGCTGATCACAAAGTAAACAGGAAGAGCCGTTGACGGCTCTTCCTCACTCGCGTCTGATACAGGAGAGCCGATCAGCGGCTCTCCTGACAGGGGGGGTTCGCGCTGATTATCAGCGCAGCCCCCCCTCGGATCGCCACACTGGGCCACTAGGGAATGCCCACACTAGACCACCAAGGAATAAAAAAAAAAGGGGGGGCAACAAAAAAAATAATCGTAAAAAAATAAAAAAAATGACAGTAAAAAAACAATGCCAATCAGTGCCCACAAATGGGCACTGATTGGCAACATGGATGCACCAGTGCCACCCCACAGTGTCCATCAGTGCCACCCCAGTGTCTATCAGTTCCACCCCACAGTGCCAATCCATGCCCAGTGCCCACCCATCAGTGCCACCCATAAGTACCCATCAGTGCCACCCATATGTGCCGCCCATGTGCCCAGTGCCGCCTATGAGTGCCCATCAGTGCCGCCTATGAGTGCCCATCAGTGCCGCATACCAGCGCCGCCTATCAGTGCCACCTTATCTGTGCCCATCAGTGCCTTTTTTTTTTTTCTAGATTTTCCTCCTTTAAAATTGGGTGCGTCTTATATAGTGAAAAATACGGTAAGTGTCCTAATATTAAAAGTCAGCAGCTGCAGTATTTGTAGCTGCTGGCTTTTAATAAATTTTTTTCATCGGACATCCACTTTAAGCTCAATAATGGAAAAACAATTAGTTGATTCTGCCAGAAATCTTGTGAGCTTCCTGTTCTCTCTACCTGTGCTGCACTCTTACCAGTTACATTGCTTCAGCTGTCTCTGAGGACTACAGCACACCTCCCTCCTATGTTTTGTTGGAGAAGAGGAGAGGTGTTATGTAGCACTAACATTTTTCCCATTCTAGCCTAACAACTGTGCTCCTCAACTGCAGTACAGTCGGCGTTGTCGCCCTAGGAAGGAAGTGTGTTACGGGCAGGATCACCAGATGAAAATAAAGGGGAATAATTGCCTGGGAAAAAAAAATTCAGCCACCACATGCGGTAAGCTGCAGCTTTAAGGGCCCTTTCACACCAGCGGACCGTCTGTTCGCTTTTTTATCCATCCGTTTACGGATGAAAAAGGGACGTGCATGTATGGGATAGCGGGTGTCAACGGATGAACATCTGCTAACACCCGATCTCATCCGTGTCCGCTATGCTCCGATTCTGCAGATGGAGGAAAATCCTATTTTTCCATCCGTCTGCGGTGCGGATCGGGTGAAGATGGACAGACAGTCCGTGTTCATCCGATTCCCCCCCCCCCCCCCCATAGGGGAGAGCGGAGATCTGACAGGGCGGTCCCTGCACAATGTGCGTGGCCCGCCCTGTCAGTGGAAGCGATCCCCGCTCAGCAAACAGATGAGACATGTACGGATCCTGCGTCAGCGCCAGTATGCTGGTTTTTTTTTTAACCACTTAAGGACCGCCTACTGCACATTTACGTCGGCAGAATGGCACGGCTGGGCACATCAACGTATATATACGTTGTTTAGTACCCAGCCGTGGTCGCGGGCGCGCGCCTGCAACCCGGTCCGAAGCTCCGGGACCCGCGGGATTCGCCGGACCGATCGCCGCTGCTGCAGTGATTTATTTCCCGGCTTTCCCCGCGCGTAGTGGATGGGGGGACGCCTACAGCCACACCCCCCTACAGTAGTAAACAAAACACATAGGCACACATCCCCACAGCGCCACCTGTGGTTAACTCCCAAACTGCAACTGCCATTTCCACAGTAAACAATGCAAATTTAAATGCATTTTTTGCTGTGAAAATGACAATTGTCCCAAAAATGTGTCAAAAATTGTCCGAATGTCCGCCATATTGTCGCAGTGACGAAAAAAATCGCTGATCGCCGCTATTAGTAGTAAAAAAAAAAATAAATTAATAAAAATGCAATAAAACTATTCCTTATTTTGTAAACGCTATAAATTATGCGAAAACCAACCGATGAACGCTTATTGCGATTTTTTTTTTTTTTACCAAAAATACGTAGAAGAATACGTATCGGCCTAAACTGAGGAAAAAAAAAGTTTTTTTATATATTTTTGGGGGATTTTTATTATAGCAAAAAGTAAAAAATATTGAATTTTTTTTTAAAATTGTCGCTCTATTTTTGTTTATAGCGCAAAAAATAAAAACACAGCAGAGGTGATCAAATAACACCAAAAGAAAGCTCTATTTGTGGGGAAAAAAGGACGCCAATTTTGTTTGGGAGCCACGTCGCACGACCGCGCAATTGTCAGTTAAAGCGACGCAGTGCCGAATCGCAAAAAGGGGCAAGGTCCTTTACCTGCATTTGGTCCGGGTCTTAAGTGGTTAAATGCCCCACTTACTGTGCAATCATTCATTTTGATTTATTTCCCCCGCGGTGGATGGCGCCTGTATAGCCTGTCACGGCTTCCGAAAATACCCGATTTAGGACTCGGGTATTTCAGGCGCTATGCGGCGCCTGCGCACAGACCTAGGAGCTGACTGCGCAGGCGCCGTATTTCTCCGAGTCCTATTTCGGCCTTAGTTGGAATGGCAGCGCCTGCATCTGAGCCAGTTGACAAATCCGCCTCGGGGGGCCCTTGACAGGTAAGGCCGCATACACAATATGACGGTCGTCGAACATATCTCCGCCATCCATTCCCCCTTCTTCTCCCATAAAAGAAATCACCCAATATTCCCCCGACTAGGAATATCCCTGGAATCGCTGAATAATCCACACATGAGCCAAGGCTTAATGCTGAATGTAACAGGACACACTTTATTGAAAGTACACAGCACACTTTATACAGGATTTGGAACATCCCGCCCCCAACAACCGCTTTCTTATTGGTCCATTGTAAAGTATGCAGTCTTCAATCTGGTCCTCTCAAACCATGTAAATGAGGACTTGAAAATGTCTCCCAAAGCTTGAATAGCCTGAATATGTTTTCAGACAAAAGCCCCAGGGGGTCAATCAATGTACACAATAGCCAGCCACAGAACAATGGAGCCGTCTGGAGAATTGAGACAGGGCAGAAGTCATTTACACCTGATAATAGAAAGGCTTTAAACAGGGTTATCACACAATGGACAATAAGTATCACTTATAAAACTGTTTGACCTGGCTGGGGTTCAGAATCAAATCTGTAATACATGAATTAGGATTTCAGTATTTCATGGTCCATGACACACACGATCGAATTTGTCCGCTGAAACTGGTCCGACGGACCGTTTCAGCAGACAAATCCGATCGTGTGTATGGGCTAGCGGACATGTTTGTCCGGTGGACAAATTTTAAAGCATGCTTTAAAATTTGTCCGCCGGAGACATGTCCGTCGGATATGTCCGCTGGTTAGTACACTAACCAGCGGACATATCTGCCCGCACATGCGTCGAATGGATTCGATGCATGTGCGGAAGTATTTTTCTTCCTGGTTCAGTGACGTGGCGGCATCAACGTCACCGCGCTGTTTGCCGGCGGGGATTTTGATCCGATGGTGTGTACACGCCATTGGACCAAAATCCGATGAGACATGTCCGCTGTAAACTGTCCGTCGGACAAGTTTGAGCGGACATGTCTCATCGTGTGTACGCAGCCTAAGTCATACCCCTACCCATTCACCAAAAAAGTGTCACAAGCTAATAAAAACACATCGTTTTTGACAATTCTTTTATTAAAAAAATTGCACCCCCCGCTGTAAATCCACCGTCAATCACGCCGTCCGCTGGACCCGACAAAAGGAGAAATTACAAAGATGCTCCTGCTGTCGGTGAAGGCTGGCTGGCTATTGCAGGCTCTGCTGCCTGACATTTCTTATATAGGTAGGGGCAGGGCCATCTGGCTACGTCACTCAGTGGCCCCACCCCCTTGTGATATCAGGTGCATGCGGGTGGGGGTGCTCTCTCGTCTCCCCTCCTTTCCTGACCTGCTGAATTGCATGCCCGGATAGGGGTCTGATATGGATTTTGGGGAGGGACCCCTCGCTGTTTTGAAAAAAAAAAATTGGCGTGGGCTTCCCAGAACATTCATACCAGACCTGTAGAGCCTGAAATGGACTTTTATATATATATATATATATATATATATATAATATATATATATATATATTTTTTAATTGTCTGCCTTTTATATTTATTTATTTATTTTTACATTGTCTGCCTTTTTTATTTATTTATTTTTACAATCAGCCCGCTAAAAGCTGATGAGTCATCAGTTTTTAGATTCCCGGCCCGCTACTTAGCGACCAGCTATTTATCAAAAAACACCCTGGCGGTCCATCGACCTTCAGGCTGTTTTTGACAATTACTGCCAGCAAAAACCTCCCAGAGTCTGGAGGAAGAGTGGAGAGACAAAGGGCTAGATTCAGGTAGATCGGCGTAAAAATCTGCGGGCGTAGCGTATCTCATTTATGCTACACCTCCGCAACTTTTACGGGCAAGTGCTGTATTCACAAAGCACTTGCTCCGTAAGTTGCGGCGGCGTACCGTAAATGGGCCGGTGTATCCCCGCGTAATTCAAATTGGCAATCTAGGGGGTGTGTTATATGCAAACTAATCGTGACCCGACGTAATCGACGCACCGAACGAATTGCGCATGCGCCAGCCGTGAACATAGCCCAGTGCGCATGCTCCAAATCACGTCGCAATAAGTCAATGAAAACGACGTGAACGTAACTTACGCCCAACCCCATTCTGAATCGACTTGCACAAACGACATAAACGACGTACAATACGACGCTGTCCTGCCGTCCATACTTAACATTGGCTGCGCCTCATATAGCAGGGGTAACTTTACGCCGGACTTGCGCAAACGACGTAAAAAAATACGCTACGTTCGTGAATTGGCGTATCTATCTCAATTGCATATTTGACGCGTAAATCGATGGGAACGCCACCTAGCGGCCAGCGTAAATATGCAACTTAGATACGACGGCGTAAGTGACTTACACCAGTCGGATCTAAGGCAAATCTATGCGTAACTGATTCTATTAATCAGCCGCATAGATAGGACGCCTCCGACGCAGACATACGACGGTGTATCTGGAGATACGCCGTCGTATCTCCTACCTGAATCTAGCCCACAGAATCCAAGTTGCATGAGGTCCAGTGTGAATTTTCCACAGTCAGTGATGGTTTGGGGAGCCATAAAATCTGCTGATAAGAGGAATGGAGGAGCTCAACTATGAGGAAAGATTAGAGGAACTGAATTCATTCTCTTGAAGAAGCGATTAAGGGGGGATATGATATGATCAACATACATTAATACATAAGTGGTCCATATAGTGAACTTGTGTAGAGTTATTCACGTTCAAAGGACAAGGGGGCACTCTCTATGTCTGGAGTAAAAGATTTCCAAATATGGAAAGGCTTCTTCACAGTAAGAGCTGTGAAAATGTGGAATAGACTCGAGAAATAATTCTGGCCAGCTCAGCAGATTGCGTTTTTTATTTTATTTTTTTTAATAAAAGAAGCTGGATGCATTTGTAAAATCACAAACTATAACAGGATGGTAACATTGATAGATAATAAAACAATTGCATGTTGATCCAAGGGATATCCGATTGCCTTTGGGGAATCGGGAAGGAATTTTTTCCCCCAGGAGCAATTTGGACCATGTTTTATAAGTGTTTTTTTTTTTTTTGCTTTCCTCTGGATTGGCTCTGGGTATAGGATTCTGCATATGAAGGCTCTTTATGTATTTGTTGAACTAGCTAAACTTTTTTAAGCCTGTTGCCCTGTACACACGATCGGTCAATCCGATGAGAACGGTCTGATGGATTTTTTCATCAGTTAACCGAAGAAGCTGACTGATGGTCAGTCGTGCCTACACACCATCAGTTAAAAAACCGATCGTGTCAGAACGCGGTGACGTAAAACACAACGACATGCTGACAAAAATGAAGTTCAATGCTTCCAAGCATGTGTCGACTTGATTCTGAGCATGCGTGGATTTTTAACCGATTTTTAACGATTGTTTTTTTTTCTATCGGTTAGGTATCCATCGGTTTAATTTTAAAAACAAGTTTCACATTTTTTAACTGATGGATAAATAACCGATGGGGCCCACACACGATCAGTTTGGTCTGATGAAAATGGTCCTTCAGACCGTTCTCATCGGATTGACCGATCGTGTGTACGCGGCATATGTAAAAATGTTGTCACAAATTATTGTTATGTTTTCAAGAGAACAAAACTTGAATGTTTTTTTTTTCCGTATAAAACAATATTGGCAGCTGCAGATGAAAATGAAATTACCTTCTCAACACTGTATTGTTTTTATATAATTATTTTTATTTTATTTAAAGAAGGATACGTTTTTCTTTTAAGCACACATTGGTTAGTGAAGTGCGGTTATCATGTGTTTCAGATGGTATACTATACAACTCCAATAAAAGAAACCTTGGAGTTTTTCATATCCTGTCTGTCCCCAGAAGGAAAGCTTATCATCACCATCATAACAGGTGAGCTCCATAGATTTCTCTTCTGTTTGTGGGATCTAAAGCTGGACGCAATGCTGATGTACCAAACTCTACACCTCCGATTCTGCTTAACGGAGTTCCACCTAAAAGTAAAAAACTTCCGCTAATCGGATTCCTCCCCACCTCCAGTGCCAAAATTGGCACCTTTTGGGGGGGAGTGGGGACAGGATACCGGTCTTTGACGCAACCCAGATGCCCACAGTTTCAATGGCAGCACCGCGGAGAGGAGGGGGAGAGGCGTGGGGCTCCGTGCGGCCGCATTGCTGGACCGTGGGACAGGTGATTGTTTATCAAAAGTCAGCAGCTACACATTTTGTTGCTGCTGACTTAAAGCGGAGTTCCACCCTGGAAAAAAAAATTCTTAAAAAAAAAAAAAATAAAAATAAATAAATGTTTACTTACCCTAAATAGCTGTTGCTATGCGGAAGTGCCGAATCTGCCTCTTCATCCTCCGCGGTCGATTCTCTTCCTCCTCCTACACTCAGTGTTTTCTTGTGAATGGGGCGCGTTGCATTCTGGGAACTGTGTGTATCCCAGAAAGCAGCCAAACCATTCACATGCGCAGTAGGAAACGGGCAGTAAAGCCACAGGGGTTCACTGCCTGTTTGCCTTGCTGTGAATGGCGGCGCCTGGAGCTGCCAGGATCGAGGATCGGCCTCGGCGGGGGCTGATATCGCTGGCGACTAGGACAGGTAAGCGTCCTTATTAAAAGTCAGCAGCTACAGTGTTAGCAGCTGCTGACTTAAAATTATTATTTTTTTTTTTACTGGACCTCTTCTTTAATTAACAAAAAAAAAGCCTGAGGCTCCGCTTTAACTGCCTGGCTGTCATGCTGATCAAGAAGTGTCAGTACATTAAGTCTTTGACACGTATCCAAATCAGTTCTGATTTCACTGGCTGTATTGCTTATTCTGAGTCTCCAGCAGGGGTGTGGCTAGGTCTACAAAAGATCTGGGGCCCATAGCAGCGAAGTGATGAAAGTGATACGCTTGGGTGTGCATACACGTGTATATAATATGTGTGTATATATTTCACGTTATATACTATCATTACATCAGGGTCCCCAGAGAGCCCCCCCGGGGTCCCAGAGAGAGCCTCTCCCTAGATCGGGTCCCCAGAGGAGAGCCTCTCCCTTAGATCGGGGTCCCCAGAGAGAGCCTCTCCCTTAGATCGGGGTCCCCAGAGAGCCTCTCCCTTAGATCGGGGTCCCCAGAGAGCCTCTCCCTTAGATCGGGGTCCCCAGAGAGCCTCTCCCTTAGATCGGGGTCCCCAGAGAGCCTCTCCCTTAGATCGGGGTCCCCAGAGAGAGCCTCCCCCTTAGATCGGGGTCCCCAGAGAGAGCCTCCCCCTTAGATCGGGGTCCCCAGAGAGCCTCCCCCTTAGATCGGGGTCCCCAGAGAGAGCCTCCCCCTTAGATCAGGGTCCCCAGAGAGAGCCTCCCCCTTAGATCAGGGTCCCCAGAGAGAGCCTCCCCCTTAGATCAGGGTCCCCAGAGAGAGCCTCCCCCTTAGATCAGGGTCCCCAGAGAGAGCCATCCCCCCTTAGAGAGAGAGAGCCTCCCCCTTAGATCAGGGTCCCCAGAGAGAGAGAGAGCCTCCCCCCTTAGATCAGGGTGCCCAGAGAGAGCCTCGGGGTCCCCAGAGAGAGCCTCCCCCTTAGATCACCACCAAATGTCGATTGTCACTTGCTGGGTCACCTGCCACCTGATGCAGCACATGTGCTTTGACTAGGTCCCAGAGACAGGGTGGCAGTGAGAGATAATGTAATCTCTCTGCTGCCCGCAGTGGCACAGTGAGGGCGGAACAGCGGTTAGAGGCTAGGGTATACAGACAGGCTAGGGTAGTATAGAGTTTCCCCCTCCCCCTCCTCTATGGCCTGCACTCACCTGGCACCTCCCCTGCTCATGAGCTTGTATTATAAAATTCCTCCGGGCTCTATCATATGGGTGGAGCAAGGGAGGAGACTCGCTCTCACACTGATCTCTGGCTGTCACTGAAGCACCGATTGCAGACTCAGTGAGAATGCTGTGGCTGTGCGGGACATCCCTGTGTCAAGCAGCCCGCAACACTCTTACTGAGTCTGCCCCTGGTGCAAATCGTGTAGTTATTGCCTGTCCCTGCTCTGCCACCTCTCTCAAATGCCGCCTGGTTCCATATGGGACACATGGTGGTGCTGGCCCTGAACTCTGGACAGCCAGATTCGGGGCTAGCACCTGCAGCTCAGATCCCTAGTAGATGCCACTGGTCTCCACTGTATTGATAGCTGATCAGAGACAACCAGGCAGATGATGACAGGTTCAGAAGGTCATCCTATTTATTTCCCTTAGTATGGGTCTTCCTTATTAATACTACAGTAACGTCACCAGTGCCATCCTGCTGCTGCAACATCTCCACCCTACCAGATATACAAGCAAACCGCCGCCGGCCTCAACACCTCACATCGTGATCCACAGCACAGTGCCCAGCAGAAGAAGGACCGCAAGTGACAGAACTGATGACCACTTTTTAAGAAACGTGTAAAAATGCCAATTTTAACCTCTAAAATGTGAGTTGCCTGTACTCTTTTATTTAGAGGCGCCTCTTTCCCTTGCTTTTTGTCAAGTCTCGAACATGGTTTCTGTTCTACAATGATGGCAGCCCTGAGGTTATAGGTGTGACTTTTATCCGTCCATCCCTGTTGGTTGACTCCTCCTGTGATTTACAAATCTTGTGTACATTGTCTACTATATGTATTTTTAACATATATGTATTTATTTATTTATAACCACCATCACTTTCATGTTTGCACAAGTTCATAGTATCGAGGAGCTATTGTATTCAGACCTTGCGCATTTCTCTCCTTGTGTACTGAACACACCATCCCCACTGTGAAACATGGTAGTGGCAGCATCATGGTTTGGGCCTGCTTTTCTTCAGCAGGGACAGGGAAGATGGTTAAAATTGATGGAAGATGGATGGAGCCAAATACAGGACCATTCTGGAAGAAAAGCTGATGGAGTCTGCAAAAGACCTGAGACTGGGACGGAGATTTGTCTTCCAACAAGACAATGATCCAAAACATAAAGCAAAATCTACAATGGAATGGTTCACAAATAAACATATCCAGGTGTTAGAATGGCCACGTCAAAGTCCAGACCTAAATCCAATCGAGAATCTGTGGAAAGAACTGAAAACTGCTGTTCACAAACGCTCTCCATCCAACCTCACTGAGCTCCAGCTGTTTTGCAAGGAGGAATGGGCAAAAATGTCAGTCTCTCGATGTGCAAAACTGATAGAGACACCCCCCAAGCGACTTACAGCTGTAATCGCAGCAAAGTATTAACTTAAGGGGGCTGAATAATTTTGCACGCCCAATTTTTCAGTTTTTTTATTTGTTAAAGTTTGTAATATCCAATAAATTTCGTTCCTCTTCATGATTGTGTCCTACTTGTTGATTCTTCACAAAAAATTACAGTTTTATATCTTTATGTTTGAAGCCTGAAATGTGGCAAAGTTCAAAGGGGGCCGAATACTTTCGCAAGGCACTGTATCTCCTAAAATGTATTTTGTAAATATAAAGGCAAAGGTCAAAAGAAAAAAAATGACTTTGTTGGTTTAATAAAGGTGATGCTAGATGTTGTCAATGACCGTGTATGGTGCCTGTGATTGGTTGCTCCTGGAAAGTCACACCTCTCACTGATTGGTCTACAGGGGACTGCGGATGGAATAAGTTGTACAAGAGACAGGAAGATTATTGCATGGATTTGTGCTCAGAGGACATCACCGCGATCCTTGACACCATCCCCGTGAGATACGAGACCCATGACATCGACTCGTACTTCGACATCACCGAGTGCTTTGTAGAGGGCAGTGACGTTGGCGGGATGTTGCTCGATGCGGTCACAGAGAAATTACACTTTGCAGAAACGGCACCCGCTGACATCAAAGCGAAAATCATGGAGGACCTGCAAAGCCCAGAATTCAGCGTCAGGAGAGATGGCAAGATCTTGTTGGATACAAGGATTAAAGCAATTGTGGTTGGGTAGCAAATAGTTTTTGTTTTTTTACTTTTCAAAAAGACAACTGTCATTAGAGACACGCTGAGATTGTCATTGCTGACCTTCCTATAAAAATGCTTGTTTTCTGGCTGTATTTGACTTTAACCCTTTTAAATCTCCTACATGACTGGTCAAGCAAAAAAGAGTTCTCTTTTTATTAAATTTGAATTTAACCACTTAAAGGGTTTGTAAAGGATTTTTTTTTTATCTTAATAGCTTCCTTTACCTTAATGCAGTGCTTTTTTCATGTCCTCGTTGTTCGTTTTTGCTCTCAAGTTGCTGTAATCCTTCTCTGATCTCCACACTTCCTGGTTGTCTGTTTCCTGATAACCACAGTCCTGGGAGATTTCTCTCTGTGGTCACTAATCAATGAGGTGTGATTACTGTGTGTCTAAAACCCCTCAGCACCAATCAGTTTTGTTTTCCAAACCATCGCAGCCCTGTATTGGCTCTGTGGCTCTGTGGCTCTGTACATCACAGAAGCAGGAAACAGCATGCAAAAACGAAACTGGAACTGCAGGTACATTATTTGATTGATTTTTATCTATTTTCAATTGTTTTTAACCACTTAACCCCCGGACCATATTGCTGCCCAATGACCAGAGCACTTTTTGTGATTCTGCACTGTGCGTTGCTTTAACTGACAATTGCGCGGTCGTGCGACATGGCTCCCAAACAAACTTGGCGTCCTTCTTTTTTTTCCCCACAAATAGAGCTTTCTTTTGGTGGTATTTAATCATCTCTGCGTTTTTTTTTTTGCGCTATAAACAAAAATAGAGCGACTATTTTGAAAAAAATGCAATATTTTTTACTTTTTGCTATAATAAATATCCCCCAAAAACATATTAAAAAAAATAGTTTTTCCTCAGTTTAGGGCGATACGTATTCTTCTACATATTTTTTCGTAAAAATAAATCGCAACAAGCGTTTGATTGGTTTGCGCAAAAGTTATAGCGTTTACAAAATGGGGGGTAGTTTTATGGCATTTTTATAATTTTTTTTTTTTTTTACTAGTAATGGTGGCGATCAGCGTTTTTTTTCAGTACTGCGACATTATGGCGGACACTTCGGACACTTTTGACACATTTTTGGGACCATTGGGATTTTTTTAGTGATCAATGCTATAAAAATGCATTGGATTACTATAAAAATGCCATTGGCAGTGAAGAGGTTAGCACTAGGGGGCAGGGAAGGGGTTAAGTGTGTTCCTGAGTGTGTTCTAACTGTATGGGGGGGTGGCCTCACTAGGGGAAATCACTGATCTTCTGTTCTTACATTGTATAAACAGAAGATCAGCGTTTCCCCCGCTGACAGGACCGGGAGCTGTGTGTTTACACACATAGCTCTTGTTCCCCGCTCTGTAACGAGCGATCGCGGGTGCCCGGCAAGCAGTTAAAAGGAATCAGTTAACTATTATGTCTCTATACCCTGTAAACAGTAATTTCAGCGAAAAAAAATGTTTCCTTTTACAACACCTTTTTACTACCGGCCGCGTTACTGGGAACACGATGCCCTTTCCCCAGCAGCCGCGATTGCTGCCGGGCACCCGCGATTGTCCAGTAACTGAGCAGGACCATGGATCTCTGAGTGTAAACACAGAGCTCCACGTTCTGTCAGGGAGAGGAGACCGATGCTGTGTCCCTTGTACATAGGGACACGATCGGTCACCTCCCCCAGTCTGTCCCCTCCCCCCCCACAGTAAGTATCACACCCAGGGTACACATTTAACCCCTTCCTCGCCCCCTAGTGTTAACCCCTTCCCTGCCAGTCACATTTATACAGTAATCGGTGCATATTTATAGCACTGTTTACTGTATAAATGTGAATGATGCCGAAAATGTGTTAAAAGTGTCCGATGTGTCCACCGTAATATCGCATTCCCAATAAAAATCGCAGATCGCCGCCATTACCAGTAAAAAATAAATAAAAAATAAATAAATCATAATTCTGTCCCCTATTTTGTAGGCGCTATAACTTATTCCTTATTATTGCGATTTTTTTTTTTTTTTTTTTTACCAAAAATATGTAGAATACGTATCGGCCTAAACTGAGAAATATATATATAAAAATTGGATATTTATTTCTGCAAAAAGTAAAAAATATTGGGCCAGATTCAGAAAGCATTTACGCCAGCGTATCTATAGATACGCTGCGTAAATACTAAGAATATCCGGCGTATCTTTTTTTGCTATTCAGAAAAGAAGATACGGCTTTCTTCTAAGATACGAGCGGCGTAATTCGCTTACACCGTATCTTAAGTTGCATATTTACGCTGGCCACTAGGTGTCGCTTCACGTAAATTATGCAAATTAGCTATTTACGCAGATTCACGAGTGTACTTGCGACGGCGCGTCGGATTTTACATCCTTTGCGTAAGTGTGAGACCGGCGTAAGGTTACCCCTGCTATAGCAGGCGCAACCAATGTTAAGTATGGACGTCGGGACCGCGTCGAATTGTACTTCGGTTACGTTGTTTGCGTAAATCGTTCGGGAATGGGGCTCGACGTTAGTTACGTTCACGTCGTTTACATTGAGAAAAAAGCAACGTGATTTTGCGCACTGGGAACGTCCATGGACGGCGCATGCGCCGCCCCAAAAAAATGTCAAATACGTGGGGTCATGATTCATTTACATGAATCAAGCCCCCACTTCAGCAATTTGAATTGCGCAGCCTTACGCCGTGCACTTTACGCTATGCCGCTGCATATTATAGAGCAAGTGCTTTCTGAATAAGGCACTTGCCCATAATATTTGCGGCGGCGTAGTGTAAAGAGGAAACGCTACGCCGCCGGAAAGATACATTTTTGTATCTGAATCTGGCCCTTTTTTTCAAAATTGTCGCTCTTTTTTTGTTTTATAGCGCAAAATAAAAAACGCACAGGCGATCAAATACCACCAAAAGAAAGCTCTATTTGTGGGGGAAAAAAGACGCCAATTTTGTTTGGGAGCCACATCGCACGACCACGCAACTGTCAGTTAAAGCGACGCAGTGCCGGAAGCTGGGAATTAAAAAATTAAAAAATGCTGGTCTGCAGGCTAGTGCATGAGATATATAAATAACCTGTCACTCACAGCAAGGGGGCGGAACGGACTAAGGTTTTTTTCTGTAAGTCTGTTTATTTCACTGAATTTCTCAGAGCTGGATTAACTCTGTGTGGCAAGACTGGGCACAGATGATAGGAAATATTATACTGTACATTGTGACATCAACAACAAAAAATAAAAAAATTGTGTTTACATCCACTTGGACCTAGCCTGTTTTTTTAGACTCGATGTTTACAAGTTAAACAATTTTTTTTTCCTAGGAAATTACTTGGAACCCCCAAACATTGTACATTTTTTTTCTAACACCCTAGAGAATAAAATGGTGGTCATTGCAATACTTTTTGTCACGCCGTATTTTCACCGCTTCAGATCACATATTTGGACTTAAAGAAGTTGTAAATGTAAAAGTTTTTTCTTCTTTCAATTTTCCTTTATTGTTTTCAAACATGCAAAGTAACACACAAGGCCTCTGGCCATGAAGTCATAACATAACAATGAAATCTACCGAAATCCCATTCTATGCATTAAGGTGGAAAAACATCTCAGCATTAGCGCCCCCATTTACTTACCTGACCCTTCAAAAGTCCTGCGCCTTGAATGTGCAGGCTTCCTCGGTTCATTCATTGGTTAATTGAAAGCAGTGCAGCCATTGGCTGGCGCTGATGTCAATCACATCCAATGATGCGGCGCTCCAGGGGCGGGGCCGAGCGATACAATGTGCGGGCTGTATCACAGGAGCACCACCGCAAGAACTCATCACCATGCAAGCTCGCTGTAAGGCTTGGTTCACACCGTTGCCGCATGCGGCTCACAGCAGGGGTTCGGTGAGTGCTGGTTCATCGTTTTAGGTCCCAATTCAGCCCGAATTTTAGGCTAAAATCGAACCTGAAAACGCACCAAAATAGCATGCGTTTTCCGGCACACAGCACCGCACCCGCTGCGGAGATATGTGAACCGGCTCCATAGAGAGCCAGTCACATTCTCCTGTTATGCGAATTGGGCGTGCGTTCAATTCGCATCGGTGTGAACCGAGCCTAATGCCGCGTACACATGATTCGAATTTCCAATGAAAAAAGTCCAATGGCCACATCTGACTTTTTTCTGTCACTGTTTAGAAATAGAACATGTTTTATTTTTTTCCGATGGAACAAAAAAAGATAGGAAATTCCTATGTCTGTGTGCAACTCCGACGGAGAAAAACCCCACACATGCTCAGAATCAAGTCAACGCATGCTCGGAGGCATTGAAATTCATTTTTCTCGGCTCGTTGTAGTGTTTTACGTCACCGGTCGGAATTTAGTCTGGCCGTGTGTATGCAAGACTGATGGAAGTCGGCTTCATCGGAATTCCAATGGAAAATTCCATCGTATTTGACTCCATCAGAAATTCCGATCGTGTGTACAGAGCATTAGTGTAAAGCCTCGTACACACGATCGGATTTTTCCGAAGGGAATTGTGTGATGACAGGCTGTTGTTGGAAATTCTGACCGTTGGTACGCTCCATCGGACAATTGTTGTCGATTTTCTGCGGACGAATGTTGGATGGCATGCTTTAAAAAAAATTGTGGACAATTGTCTGTTGATTTTCTGAGCGTGTGTACACAAGTCCATCGAACAAAAGTTCAAAGTACAAACACGCATGCTCGGAATCAATGCTCACCAAACACAACATTAGCAGAAGGTGCCCAAAGGGTGGCGATAAAGAGCTGAAAAAACACGTAGTTTCTTGTTTGTTGGCTGCAGTTGTTTGTATGCAGGGCTGTCTTAATGAGAGGGCACACTTGGGCACTGCCCAGGGGCCCCAGCTGCATGGAGGGCCCCTGCACTTTACCCAAAGCAGCTAGTTCTTGAGCTCACGCTGCCCTGAAATTGGGGGCCCCATGATGGCACTGAGAGTGATAGATACACAGGGGAGGCAGTCTGCCTCCTACCTACTTGATGTCTGTTTACCTGCACTGTCATTGTAGGGGCCCCAGAGCATTACTTTGCCCAGGGGGCCATGATGCTATTAAGACAGCCCTGTTTGTATGCAAGACAAATTCCTGGCCAATGCCCTTCAGACAAATATCCTAGGCCACATACACACGATCACACCAAACCGATGACACTGGTCCGACGGACCGTTTTCATCGGACCACCGCTGAAGTGGTCTGATGTGCGTACACACCATCAGTCCAAAATCCAATCGGGCCAGAACGCGGTGACGTAGAACACAACGACGTGCTGAAAAAACGAAGTTCAATGCTTCCAAGCATGCGTCGTCTTGATTCTGAGCATGCGCGGGTCTTTGGTCCGATGCTTTTGTGTACTAACCATCGTTTTGGTCCGATGGACAACGGTCCGATGGGCCGTACACTCGATCAATTTGGTCCGATGAAACTGGTCTTCAGGCCAGTTTCATCGGACCGGTCTGATGGTGTGTACGCGGCCTTACAGTACGCTTTGTCTGCGGAAAATCCCATCGTGTGTACCAGGCTTAACTTTTATCAGATTTTTATACATTTTTGTGTGATTTTACACTATGATGCTTTTTTCTTTCCTATCTGTGATTTTTCAACATTGGAGCCCCATTTCAGGATATGCGACTTTTCGCTTGGATTTCGTGTTAATTCAATTTGCTGCAAAAATATGAGCACTAACCACACATTTGTTGGGGTATGTTGAATGACAGTACACAGGCACATGTTCAGACATTGTTGCACTTTTGTAGTAAACTTTGTTGCTATTATATGAGCACCATTTTTTTTGTGTATGTTGAGTGATATGAAACCAGCACTCATTCAGATTCAGGGCCAGCACTACCACTAGGCGGATTAGGCAGCTGCCTAGAGCGCACTGCCGTCTAGGGCGCCCGGCCGCTGGTTATACTACAACTGCACTGTCAGTCCACAGGCAGCCAGCCGCTATAACGTGTGAAGCAGCGCTACCGTCCCCCCTCCCCCCCCCCCCGCCCGCCTCTGCTCTAACAGGGTGACATGTGTAAACTGTACAGTCCAGCACTCCCCCGGGTCCCTCCGCTCTGACTATATTCTATATTGACAATGATGTGCAATTTGAAAATGTCTGTGTGTGTATATTCACTAATCTGCCAAATACTAAGTATGTATCATGCCCCCCCTCCCCCTGCGAGGCTGCATTAATTGGCAGTGGTGAAGCAGCATTGATGGGCACAGCTGAGATTATTTGATGGGCACAAGTAAGGCAGAATGGATTGGCACAGGTGAGACTGTATTTGATGGGCACAGGTGAGGCTGTATTTGATGGGCACAGGTGATGCTGTATTTGATGGGCACAGATGAGACTGTATTTGATGGGCACAGATGAGACTGTATTTGATGGGCACAGTTGAGACTGTATTTGATGGGCACATGTGAGACTATATTTGATGGGCACAGGTGAGGCTGTATTTGATGGGCACAGGTGAGGCTGAGTGGATGGGCACAGCTGAGACTATATTTGAGGGGCACAGGTGAGACTGTATTTGATGGGCACAGGTGAGGCTGTATGTGATGGGCACAGGTTAGGCAGTATTTGATGGGCACAACTGAGACTGTATTTGATGGGCACATGTGAGGCTGTATTTGATGGCCACATGTGAGGCTGTATTTGATGGCCACATGTGAGGCTGTATTTGATGGGCACAGCTGAGGCGGAATAGATGGGCACATATGAGGCTGTATCTGATGGGCACAGCTGAGGCAGAATAGATGGACACATATGAGGCTGTATTTGATGGGCACAGCTGAGGCAGAATGGATGGGTACAGCTGAGACTGTATTTGATGGGCACAGGTGAGGCTGTATTTGATGGGCACAGGTGAGGCAGAATGGATGGGCACAGGTGAGGCAGAATGGATGGGCACAGCTGAGACTAATTTATGGGCACAGGTGAGACTGTATTTGATGGGCACAGGTGAGACTGTATTTGATGGGCACAGGTGAGGCAGAATGGATGGGCACAGCTGAGACTATTTGATGGGCACAGGTGAGGTGAAATGGATGAGCACAGGTGAGACTGTATTTGATGGGCACAGGTGAGGCAGAATGGATGGGCACAGCTGAGACTGTATTTGATGGGCACAGCTGAGACTGCATTTGATGGGCACAGGTGAGACTGTATTTGATGGGCACAGGTGAGACTGTATTTGATGGGCACAGGTGAGACTGTATTTGATGGGCACAGGTGAGACTGTATTTGATGGGCACAGGTGAGGCAGAATGGATGGGTACAGCTGAGACTGTATTTGATGGGCACAGGTGAGGCTGTATTTGATGGGCACAGGTGAGGCAGAATGGATGGGCACAGCTGAGACTAATTTATGGGCACAGGTGAGACTGCATTTGATGGGCATAACTGAGACTATTTGACAGGTGAGGCTGTATTTGATGGGCACAGGTGAGGCAGAATGGATGGGCACAGCTGAGACTATTTGATGGGCACAGGTGAGGTGAAATGGATGGGCACAGGTGAGACTGTATTTGATGGGCACATGTGAGGTGAAATGGATGGGCACAGCTGAGACTATTTGATGGGCATTACTGAGACTATTTGATGGGCGCTGGTGAGACTGCATTTGATGGGCGCTGGTGAGACGGTATTTGATGGGCGCTTCATTAAAAAGTTAGAGTATACATAAGCAGGGCAAAGGGGGTGGAGCCAGGGGGGGCGGCAAAAAAAGGATTTTTAATAACAGCTTACCTGTAAAATCCTTTTCTTGAAGTACATCACGGGACACAGAGCGCATAGTCATTACATATGGGTTATATGGGTACCTTCAGGTGTGGACACTGGTGTAATCAACTTCACAGGAAGTTCCTCCCTATATAACCCCCTCCCACTGAGAGTGCTTTAGTTTTGTAGCAAGCAATTTCTCCGAGGTTACACAATGTTCCCCAAAAGAGGGGTGGGAGCTCTGTGTCCCGTGATGTACTTCAAGAAAAGGATTTTACAGGTAAGCTGTTATTAAAAATCCTTTTTTCTTTATCGTACATCACGGGACACAGAGCGCATAGTCATTACATATGGGATGTCCCAAAGCAATGCTCCATGAAGGGAGGGAGACCGTAAGGCCAAAATTAGCCAAACAGAAAATATATCAGGAGGTAAAAAATAGCTCCACCAACAGAAAAAAAGGGGGCGTGAACCGGGCCAGAGGATTCTATACTGCTGCCCGAAGGACCGCCTGCCCAAATGCTGCGTCCGTAGCTTTTGTGACGTCCAACTTATAAAATTTAGTAAACGTATGTACGGAAGACCAGGTTGCCGCTTTGCAAACCTGTGCCATAGAGATCTGATGGTGTGCCGCCCAAGAGGCACTCATGGCCCTCGTAGAATGGGCCTTAATTGATAAGGGAGGTGGAACGCGCTTCAGACCATAGGCCTGAAAAATCAGCTGCTTAATCCACCTAGCCAAGGAAGACTTGGCAGCCGGCTGACCCTTCTTGGGGCCATCCGGGAGAACGAAAAGCACATCTGTTTTCCGAATCTTTTCTGTAGCCTTGAGATAAACCCTCATGGCTCGGACCACGTCCAAAGTATGAAGCAATCTTTCCTCTCTGGGATGCTCTCCTTGAGACTCGCACCACTCCACATAGGTCCTCCAGACTCTGTAATAGATATTTCTAGAGACTGGCTTTTCTAGCCTGAATTAACGTAGATATGACCTGGGCTGAGAGGCCTCTGCCCTTAAGAATTAGGGATTCAGCCGCCAAGCCATCAAATTTAGCTGCTGTGAAGCAGGGTGGTAGATCGGGCTCTGAGACAGCAGATCTGGGCGCAGGGGGAGTGGCCACGGTGCCCCTACTGACATCCTCACGATGAGTGCGTACCAAGCCCTTCTGGGCCAGGCTGGGGCCACCAGGATCACCGGCCTGCGCTCCACCCTGATCCTTCGTAGAAGGCGGGGAATCATCTGTAGTGGAGGGAACGCATACAGGAGAGAAAACTGGTGCCAGGGGCAAACCAACGCATCGGTCCCGTAGGCCGAGGGGTCCCTGGCTCGGGATACGAATTTGTCCAATTTCTTGTTGAATCTTGTTGCCATGATGTCCACATCGGGAATCTTTGGCAAATCTCTTAGAATACCTGGGGGTGAAGAGACCACTCTCCCGGGAGTAACTGTTGACGACTCAAAAATCTGCTTGAGAATTGTCTATCCCTGGGATGAACACTGCTGAGATGCAGGGTACATAGGCTTCGGCCCATGAAAAAATCAGGCTTACTTCCCTTTGAGCCGCTAGGCTCCTTGTGCCCCCCTGGTGGTTTATGTATGCCACCGCCGTGACATTGTCGGACTGTATCCTTACTGGCAGACCCTGCAGGGGGAGAGTCCAGGAGACCAGGGCCAACCGAGCAGCTCTGATCTCTAGGACATTGATGGGAAGCAGACTTTCTGCCTCTGACCACTGTCCCTGCTGGGTCCTGTTTTCCTAAGATTGCCCCCCAACCTGTTAGGCTGGCATCTGTGATTACTATTTTCCACGTGATGGGGCAAAAGGTCTAATGCCTGTATGGACTTGTTCCAAGCAGAGAGAATAGCTGCCTGAAGAACTCTGGTAAGGATCTGGGCATAGGGCGCTGCTTCGAAGGCGGCCCCCATGTTTCCCAGCAGTCGCATGCATAGGCGAATAGTCGGCTTCTTTTTGCCTAAGACTATTTGAATCGTTTGAATCAACGACCTGATCCTTGAGGTAAAAATACCCTCTGGCATTCTGTATCTTAACCGAAAGCCTAGATATTCCAACTGTCTTGTGGGTTGTAACCTTGATTTTCCTTGGTTCACAATCCACCTGAATTCTTCTAGATGCCGTACTGTGCGGACTGTGACGGGATTCTGGCCTTCCATGATTGAGGTTGGAGGCTGATCTGTCGATAACCAGGAGATCATCCAGGTATGCCAGGACCAAGATGCCTTCTGTCCTTAGGACGGCTAGCACCGGGGCTAACACCTTTGTGAACACCCGCGGAGCTGTTGCCAACCCGAAAGGGAGGGCTACGAACTGGAAATTACTTTGATCTATCATAAAACGAAGAAACTTGTGATGTGCTGGGTAGATCGGCCCATGCAGACATGCATCCTTTATGTCTATAGATGCTAGAAAGTCGCCTTGATGCAGGCTGGCTGTCACTGAACGTATGGAATCCATACGAGAGGTCTGAAACTTTAGAAAGCGATTTAGGCGTTTGCGGTCTAGGATAGGCCTGACGTCGCCACTGGGTTTTGGTATAATAAAAAGGTTGGAGTAGAATCCCAGACCCTTTTCTTGGGTTGGTACTACAATTACTCCTTGGAGCAAGAGGCGGTCCAACGCCTTTACGAGAGAGGCCCTCTTTAACGGGTCGCTTGGAAGACTTGACCCCTGAAAATGAGGAGGGGGGATTTCTCGAAACTCTAGTTTGTAGCCTGTGGCTACCACGGACCGAACCCAAGAGTCGGGATTCTGGCCTTCCAGACTTCGGAGAAAAACTGAAGTCTTCCCCCCACCCAAGAGAGTGGGGGCGCCCCTTCATGAATCTGACTTGATGACTGGTTTAGCCGGCTTGCGAGACCAGGGCCTCTTGTTTGCCGCGGCTTGTCCCTGTGGGCGGCTATTAACTGCTGAACGCCCGGGAGGCCGTCGATACTGACGGGAAGTCGAAGGGGCCAAGCCTGCAAGGGCCTGTCGTTTAAACGCGGGCCCACGCGGTCTTTTCTTGACCGGTAAGGAAGAACCTTTACCACTTGATATGGTTTGGATATATTTATCTAGGTCTTCACCGAATAGTCTTCCCCCATGAAAGGGAAACCCTGCTAAAAGCTTTTTGCAGGGTGCCTCTGCTGACCAGTTCTTTAGCCACGAAAGACGACGCATGTGAACCACCAGCAGAGATAACCGGGATGCCTGTTGGATAGAGTCCTTAATAGCATCTACTGCAAAGCAGAGAGCCCTAGGGAAATCTGCTAATTCACGAGTTTGCTGAGCCGGCATGTCCTTTAATATCTGTTTTGCCTGATCCTTTAAGGCCTGACAAACGCCAATGGCTGCCACCCCTGGCTGAACCATGGCACCTACTGTGGTGAAAGAAGCCTTCAGTAGGGTCTCTAATTTTTTGTCGACCGGATCCTTGAACATCTGGACATTTTCAACCGGACAGGTCAGGGATTTATTCACGCAGGAAATGGCCGCGTCCACTGTGGGGAGCCCATTTCTTTTAAAAATTTCTCCTCCATAGGATAGAGAATAGAGAACCTCTTAGGAGGGATAAAGATCCTATCAGGTCGAGCCCAATCCTGGTAAATCAGGCCCCGCAGAAGGGGGTAAATCGGAAAAGACACACAAGTTAATGGAGCCTTTAAAGAACCCAATGAGGATACCACAGGGGCTACTAGTTCTGGCACTAGAAGTTTAAAAGCAGTGCGAACTATATCGGTCAAAGACTGGATCCACAGGCTCTCCGCTTGAGAGGCCGAAAAATATTCACCTACAGTGGAACCCTCCATGTCTGAACCTTCGGGACTTGGGTCTGCTTGATCCCCTTGTGGGTCCCGTTCCTCCGAAGAGGAGACCTCCGCATCTGAAAAAAACACCAAACTAGGTGAGGGGGATCTAGCCCGTTTGCTGCTTGGCAAAGGGCGGGCAAACAAAGCAGTTAACCTTTTCTCTAGCCCACCCAGGGTGGTCGCTAGCATTTCTTCCGTTACGTAAACGGGAATGGGTGGATCGGGGGCCGCCTCTACCCCCAGCATCCCCAATGGCTCTTGAACTATGCTACTCGGTGGTCTAACTGGTGAGGGTGGGGCCGTTGAAGCCTGGCCCAAATCCTCTGACCCCGATGGAGACCCGTTTGTTTCTTGGCACCTTTTGCAGCCTTGGCTGGTCCTGATGCCTTTGGAGCCATTGCACAACCTTGAGTCACCCCTATAGCCAACACCTGACTGTTGCAGCTAGGAGTAACCAATATGAGGACAGGTATGAGGAAAATGAAAAAAAGGGATTTTTAAATACAGCTTACCTGTAAAATCCTTTTCTTGGAGTACATCACGGGACACAGAGCGGCATATTCATTACTATATGGGTTATATGGAGTACCTTCAGGTGTGGACACTGGCAATCTCAAACAGGAAGTCCCCTCCCTATATAACCCCCTCCCCTAGAGGGAGTCCCTCAGTTTTGTAGCAAGCAGTATGCCTCCCAAAATGGTCACCCAAAAGAGGGGTGGGAGCTCTGTGTCCCGTGATGTACTCCAAGAAAAGGATTTTACAGGTAAGCTGTATTTAAAAATCCCTTTTTCTTTCTCGTACATCACGGGACACAGAGCGGCATATTCATTACTATATGGGATGTCCGAAAGCAATGCTTTAATGAGGGGAGGGAGACATCTTCCAAAGAAGGATTTAATTTTAGAGGTATACTCAGATACTAGTAAATCCAACTTAAACGAGAAATGTAAATCTCAAATCAAATCAAGGGAGCCCCCTCAGATCCTGAGGAGCTTGAATCGCGGCCTGTAGCACTGACTGCCCAAAGGCAGAATCCGCATTCCTTCTTACGTCCACTTGATAAAATTTTGTAAACGTGTGGACTGATGACTACGTTGCTGCCTTGCATATTCGAGCCATAGAGATCTGATGATGTGCTGCCCAGGAGGTGCCCCTGGCCCTGGTAGAATGGGCCTTTACCGACAAAGGAGGAGGCACCTCTTCAAACCGCAGGCCCGAACAATTAATTGTTTAATCCATCTTGCGATGGTGGATCAAGCGGCTGCCTGACCCATCTTGGGCCCTTCCGGTAAACCGAACACCACATCTGTTTTCCGAACCTTCTCTGTAGCTTTAAGATAGGCCCTTACGGCCCTGACAATATCCAACGTATGCAGCAACCCCTCTTTTCTAGAGGTGGGTTTTGGAAGAAGGATGGAAGTACCACATCCTGGTTCAGGTGGAAACTGGATATAACCTTTGGTAGAAAGGAAGGATGAGGACGGAACCCCGCCCTATCCTTATGCAAAATGAGATATGGTTCCTTACAAGATAAGGCTGCCAATTCCGATACTCTCCTGGCCGAAACTATGGTGATCAGAAATACCGACTTTCTAGTCAGTAAAATCAAGGTACCTCAGCCAACGGCTCAAGAGGTTGTTTCTGTAGGGATGACAGAACAAGATTTAAGTCCCATGGACAAAGTGGTGACTTGACAGGAGGATTAATACGCAAGACCCCCTGTAAGAAGGTCTTTACCAGCGAGTGGGTGGCCAGCGGCCTCTGAAACCACACTGACAGAGCTGAGATCTGTCCCTTGATTGTGCTTAGTGCCAGGCCTTTATCCACTCCTAGCTGGAGAAAACTTAACACCCTATCAATAGTATATTTGCGGGAATTCCATCTTTTGGATTCACACCAGCCTACGTAGTTCCTCCACACCCTGTAATAAATCACCCTGGAGACCGGCTTTCTAGCCCTAATCAGGGTAGGGATTACCTGCCTAGACAGACCTCTACCCCTGAGAATCAGGGATTCAGCCTCCAGGCCGTCAAATTTAGACGCCGTAATGTAGGGTGGAGGATCGGGCCTTGTGAGAGTAGGTCTGGTTGTAGAGGAAGAGTCCAAGGGTCTCCCACTGCCATCTTCAGGACTAGTGAGTACCAAGTCCTCCGGGGCCAAGCCGGAGCTACTAAAATGACTGGCTTGTGCTCCACTCTGATCTTGCGCAACAGGCGAGGGAGTAACTGTAGCGGAGGGAATGCATATAGAAGTTTGAATTGATGCCAAGGGCAAACCAACGCATCGGTTCCGCAGGCCATAGGATCCCTCGTTCGAGACACGAACCTGTCTAGTTTCTTGTTGAACCTGGATGCCATCATATCTACGTCTGGCATTCCCCACCTCTGGCAGATTGTCTGAAAGACCTGGGGATGCAGAGACCACTCCCCTGGCGACAGACTCTGGCGACTTAAGAAGTCTGCCTGCAGGTTGTCCCCTCCGGGAACGAATATCGCCGAAATGCAGGGTACATGAACCTCTGCCCACTGAAAAATCAAGCTCACCTCCCTCTGAGCGGCCCGACTCCTGGTTCCCCCTTGGTGGTTTATGTATGCCACCGCCGTGGCATTGTCTGACTGGATTCTCACCGGGAACCCCTTTAATCTGGAGGTCCATGCCAGAAGGGCTAGGCGAGCAGCTCTGATCTCCAAGATATTGATGGGGAGCTGCCTCTCTGCTTTCACCCAAGTTTCCTGGCGAGAGGACCCCTCGAAGACCTCCCCCCCAGCCTGCCAGGCTGGCGTCTGTGGTAACTACCTTCCAGACAACAGGGCTGAAGGATTTTCCCTTTAGAAGATTCTGGGGGTTCAACCACCAGGCCAGGCTTTGTCGGACCCTTGATGATAGCGTCAAAGGGGACTCTAAGGCATGTGCCCTCTTGCCCCAGGCTGCTAGAATGGCTGCCTGTAGGACGCGAGTGTGGATCTGAGCGTATGGTACTGCTTCGAACGTGGCCACTAGCTTGCCTAGTAATCGCATACACAGGCGAATAGTTGGTTTTTTCTTGTTTAGAACCAACTGAACCAGCCCCTTGATAGCCTCGATCTTTACCAGGGACAGGAACACTCTTTGCTGTTCTGTGTCTAACCTCATGCCGAGGTATTCCAACTGCTTTGTAGGCTGGAACGCTGACTTTCCCCGGTTTAGGACCCAGCCGAATTCTTCGAGGTACCGAACCGTGAGGTTTACTGCCTTTTGCAGACCCGGTCGTGAGTGATCTATGATTAAAAGGTCGTCCAAGTATGCTAGGACTGTGACCCCTTGGATCCTTAAATTGGCCAGAACTGGGGCTAGGATCTTCGTGAATACCCGGGGGGCCGTGGCCAGCCCGAAGGGGAGCGCCCTGAATTGGAAGTGTCGCTGCCCCACCGCGAAGCGTAAAAATCTTTGATGCGACTGAAAGATTGGTACATGAAGGTAAGCATCCTTTATGTCTATGGAGGCCAGAAAATCGTCTTTCTGAAGCGCGGCGGCTGCTGACCGGATGGATTCCATCCGGAAGGAACGAACCTTTAGGTAACCGTTTAACCTCTTTAGGTCCAAGATTGGCCTGACATCGCCGTTGGGCTTTGGTATGACAAAGAGATTGGAATAGAAACCTAGCCCTTGCTCTTGGGCTGGCACCTCTATTGTTTCGTCCTGGTAGAGCAGGTGATCCAAAGCTGCCAGCAATGATGCCTTCCTTGCTGGATCCCTTGGTCTTGAAAATGAGGCGGAGGATACCTTAGAAACTCCAGTCTGTAGCCTGTGGTTACAGATGCCCGGACCTATTTGTCGGGGATCTTGGCTTCCCAAACTTCTGAGAAGAAACGAAGCCTTCCCCCCACCCGCGAGAGTGGGGGCGCCCCTTCATAAGGCAGACTTAGGGGCTGTCTTTGTCGGCTTGCGATACCATGGCCTCTTACCCCCAGGGGCCTGTCCCTGCGATCTACTGTTAACGTTGGATCGTGCAGGCGGCCGTCGATACTGCCTGGAATTTGAGGGCCCCGAGACAGGAAAGAGCTGCCTTTTAAATGTAGGACCCCGGAATGTCTTTTTGACCGGTAAAAGGGTACTCTTGCCATTTGAAATAGTCTGAATCTATTTATCCAGATCCTCTCCGAAGAGTCGTCCTCCATGGAAGGGAAACCCTGCCAGAAGCTTTTTGCATGGGGGCTCCGCCGCCCAGTTCTTCAACCATAAGAGCCTTCTCATGTGCACCAAAAATAGTGATAAACAAGAGGCTTGCTGGATGGAATCTTTTATAGCATCTACAGCAAAACACAGAGCTCTGGGAATGTCAGAAAACTCTTCTGCTTGTTGGGTAGGCATGTCCTTTAACATTTCTTTTGTCTGGTCTTTTAACGCCTGACAAACACTAATTGCAGCCACAGCTGGCTGCACCACTGCTCCTGCCGTAGCAAAGGATGCTTTTAAAAGTGTCTCTAACCTTTTATCAACCGGATCTTTAAACATATGTATGTTTTCCACCGGGCAAGTTAGTGATTTATTCACCCATGAGATGGCTGCATCCACTATTGGGAGCCTCCACCTCTTGGAGAATCTTTCCTCCATGGGGTAAATGACCGCAAATCTTTTCGGTGGCAGAAAAATCCTGTCCGGCCGTACCCAATCCCGAAAGATCAATTCCTCCAAGAGAGGATGGACCGGAAACACTGCGTTGCTTAACGGAGCTTTCAAAGAGCCCAGAGAGGATACCGGAGGAACCTGAGGCTCTGGCAATGGTAAACTAAATGCCGAGCGGACCATGTCCGTCAAAGACTGTACCCACAGTCTTTCTGTCTGGGAGTCTGAAACTGGTTCCTCAGAGGCAGATCCCTCAATCCCTGAACCCTCTTGGTTCAGGTCTAGTTGATCCTCCTGTGATTCCAATTCCTCCGGAGAGAGAATCTCAGCATCTGAGGATACACCTCTTGGTGATGGGGATCTAACCCGTTTCTTACCAGGAATAGCTCTAGCGATCAATGCTGCTATTCTCTCTTCTAGCCCCCCTAGGGATACGGCTAGCATCTCCTCTGTGATAAACACAGGGCTGGGCTGATCTGGGCCAGCCTCCGCACCAGATCCCCCTAATGGCTCATCCAAGGCACCCTTTATGTTAATAAGTTGCGGGGAAAGTATCGGCATATCATCAGAAACAGAAGGGGAACCCCTTTGTTTTTTGGTCTTTTTTGTACCCTTTGACCCCGAACCTTTGGAAGCCATAATACAAAATCGAGGGACTCCGCCCACACAACAGACTGTAGTGGCCAGGAGTACAAAACCAGAGTTTAGGGGACAATAGATCACTAATGCCCAAAAACTGATGGGATCTCGTATGTTTTTTTTTTTTTTTTTCTAAATATATATTATATATATTTTCTTTTTTAGAAACATACAGTGACCCCAAACTTAGTTTGCCAGCCTCCAACCTGTATGCAAAAAGGGGGATTTCTTGGCTTAACAAAAAAGGCATTGGAACAAAGTCCAGCATGTACTACCCCTCTTCCGCCACCGGGAGTCACTGTTCTGCCGCTCTGCGTCCTCTCCTTCTGAAATCAGCCTCAGACTGAGCACTGAAATTGCCTGCTGATCTATAACAGCACAAGGCGCGCCCCTGTATGACGCCGCAGGCACGCCCCCCCCTCCTGTCTGAACGGCGCGAAAAACGTCTATAAGACATGCGCGCGCACGCGCGCGCGCGTATGCCGGAACAGGAGGAACATGGAGGAGCCGCGCTGCTGGAGACCCAGGACTGCAGAAACAGGCGGCAGATTCAAACCCCCGGCCAGGTAGGACTCCAAAAGGCCCCTAGGGATCCTTACTAGTCCTAGGAAGAAAGCAGCAGGTTAGCTAGCAACACATTCTTAGACAGGGGAACCTAGTGATGGGGGAAAAAGGTGTCATCCTGTCTCTCTTAGACATAGTGAGCAAGGTTGCCCATGCAGAGCATACTTAGGCTGTCCCCCTTTTTAGGTTACCCCGGAGAGCCTGCTGCGAACCAAGTCCCGCAGGCTCCCCCTTACCTGCTCCATGCTGCAGGATGTTTGTCCAGCAAACTGATCCAATCTTCTCCCATCTCCGTGGGTAGCGTAGTAGACCTTCAGGCCCTGGGGTCCTATGAAGGTACCCACTGTCCTGGACCTATATAGCACCCTGGCAAACAGGAACTTATGGTTTTTTCAAACTCCAAGTCCTGGGCCCAGGGTCCAGCCCTCCAAAGAGGAGCATTATAGGCAAAACCCCACGGTTTGGGGCCCGGGTACTGTCCACTTTGGCACTGAGGCTCCTTGGACAGATCCGGTTAGCCCGCCCTTAATCCCAAGGATGTGGAGCAAAGCTATTCCGTGACCAACACCTAAGACACTGGCGAAAAAACTGAGGGACTCCCTCTAGGGGAGGGGGTTATATAGGGAGGGGACTTCCTGTTTGAGATTGCCAGTGTCCACACCTGAAGGTACTCCATATAACCCATATAGTAATGAATATGCCGCTCTGTGTCCCGTGATGTACGAGAAAGAAAAACTGTTTTTTTTTTTTTTTTTTCCAAAATAAATTTTTTTTTTTTTTTTTTGTTTTTTTTTTTTTTTTACCCGCCTGGGAGGTGGCAATACCGAGGAAACCTGTGAGTATTGACACACCAATGCCCGTTAGCCGGAGTCCAAGGTAAACTCAGATACTGCTGGATCTAAGGCTGAGTCCCTTTAAGCAAAAAAACTTCCTTTTTTTTTTTTTTTTTTTCTGGTCAATAGTGGACCTAAGTCCTAGACCTGAAGATCCACAAAACCGCCACTAGGTGTCCCTGTGTGGCCAAAGACCCAGCTGCACGCTCTGTATCCTTTCTTCCTCTGCCTCCAGGAGGGAAAGACCAGCCAGAGAAAAAGTTTTCTCTTTAAACAGACCCTGACGCTGCTGGCCCGCCCCGCCGACGCTATAAAAGGCGGCGTGCACGCGCGCGCACCCCCCCCCACGCTGAAACCACATGGAGGAAGCAGAGCAGAGGAACAACATGGACCAGCGCCAGGCAGCACCAACAGACACCAGGTAAGCACTAATCTTATTGTAGTGCACACACAGAGAGGAAGCTGTCCCCATGGGCTTCCTAAGAAACAGGAGTTTTTACCAGCAATTTCCTCTTTTAAAACATGTGGGGTTGCAGTATCAATGCTAACAGGCAGACCTGGGGTGAGTAGCAAATATATATCTTACACAAGTATACATATATCTACATGTTATCTGGGTAAAACATTAGTATCCCATCCTGCCCATACAGACATAGTGGAGATAGTGGCTGATGCACAAGCATACTGTTAGCCAACCCAGAACCCCCAGGGGGATACCTACTGTCGAACCAAGTCCCGCAGGTTCCCTCTTACCTGCTCCACGCCGCAGGGTATTGCAAATTGCAAGAGGCCCAATCTTCCCCCATCTCCGTGGGTATTGTCTCGGACCTTCAGGGACCGGGGTCCTGTGTTTAAGGAACCCACACCCCTGGACCTATATAGCATCCTGGCATCAGTAGCGTTTAGTCCTGGAAGAGACCAAGGCACTGGAGCCCAGAATCCAGCCCTCCAAGGAGAGGCATTATAGGCAACACCCCACTCCAGCAGGGCCCGGGTACCGTACACCTTGGCTTTGAAGCACTTCGGACGGATCCGGCTAGCTATCCTGGGTCCCAAGACCTCCGAGGGACAGCTAGACGTGACCAACACCTAAGACACTGGCGAAAAAACTAAAGCACTCTCAGTGGGAGGGGGTTATATAGGGAGGAACTTCCTGTGAAGTTGATTACACCAGTGTCCACACCTGAAGGTACCCATATAACCCATATGTAATGACTATGCGCTCTGTGTCCCGTGATGTACGATAAAGAAATTAGGTTTCGCCTAGGGTGTCAAAAATTCTTGCACCAGCCCTGTTCAGATTGTCTCACATTTGTAGCCACCTTTGTGGTTGATGCATTTTATTTATTCATGACATGTTAAGGACCGATCCTAATGATACTTTACCCACTACCTACAATACCCAACCCCCCCTTATACCTTACCCCCACAAAACCCAATGATACAACAGACTTCCGGCCTTCTTTATTTAACCATATACAATTTTTAAATAAATAACCTTTTAAATTAACTTTTAAATAACTATATACATATTTTCAAACACTTGGTGGTCTAGAAGACCACCCCTTTCAACTTGGACACTGGGACAACAATTATTACCTAGGCCTCAGTCGCAAGGCACCGACTCAGAGGCAGTATAACCGTCCTCAGTGACCTAACCCCTTCCTGGTTAACCCACGTCAACTGAAAGGTACCCAATAACTCCCATACCACTTATGGGTACAACCTTTTTCTACCCCAACTTCCAGCCTTTTCTCGTCTTACAGAGACCCAAAACCGCCCGCCAAGAGGCCTAAAACCAGGGAGGAAGGGTGGGCAGCTTCTTCCTCTGTTCCTCCGCGACAGTCACCTCTGCCGTCCCGCCCCTTCACAGCCTGCCCCTCCCCTTACATCTAAAAGAGCCTATCCACTGCGGCCAGTCCCACCCTGTCTTGCAGTCCCTTCCCCTAAACTTTGTTTGCTCCATGCCTTTCTTTTCAGTTTATTTCACCTAGCACCAATCTCATGTATGCACTAGTTTCTTTATTTATTACACTTCATTAACCAGTTCAGTATTGACAAAAGACGTCAACAGAGCGGACCTGAGCTGCCGGGGTCACGTCTTTGGACATCAATGTTGTTGTAATTCCCTGCGCGAAAAACAGTGCCGTCGCATCGCTGAGAATTCGATGCTTGTACCCGGCGGCCGCGGTGGCCGCCAGGTACATGCGATCGGCGGTGACAGAGCAGGGACGTGGAGCTCTGTGTGTAAACACAGAGCTCCACGTCCTGTCAGGGAGAGGAGACCGATGCTGTTTCCCTTGTACATAGAGACACAGCATCGGTCACCTCCCCCAGTCACCCCCTCCCACCACACAGTTAGAACACACCCAGGACTCACATTTAACCCCTTCCTCATCCCCTAGTGTTAACCCCTTCACTGCCAGTCACATTTATACAGTAATTAGTGCATTTTTATAGCGCTGTATAAATGTGAATGGTCCCAAAAATGTGTCAAAAGTGTCCGATGTGTCCGCCGTAATGTCGCAGTCCCAATAAAAATCGCAGATCGCCGCCATTACTAGTAAAAAAATATATAAAAAAAAATTATAATTCTGTCCCCTATTTTGTAGGCACTATAACTTTTGCGCAAAGCAAAAAATAAAAACCGCACGGGCGATCAAATACCACCAAAATAAAGCTCTATTTGTGGGGAAAAAAGGACGCCAATTTTGTTTGGGAGCCATGTCGCACGACCACGCAAATGCTAGTTAAAGCGACGCAGTGCCGGAAGCTGAAATTTCACCTGGTTTATGTGCCCAGTATGCAAGTGGTTAAAGGGGTTGTAAAGGTAAATTTATTTTTCCCTAAATAGCTTCCTTTACCTTAGTGCAGTCCTCCTTCACTTACCTCATCCTTCCATTTTTAAAACCACACCGCTAGCGGCCGAATACCGCTGCAATTCCGACGGTATATTGCTGCTAAAAATTGCGCAGCTATACCGTCAGCCCACCTCCCTCCCCTGTGTGAAAGGGGTTGTAAAGGTAAATAGCTTCCTTTACCTTAGTGCAGTCCTCCTTCACTTACCTCATCCTTCCATTTTGCTTTTAAATGTCCTTATTTCTTCTGAGAAATCCTCACTTCCTGTTCTTCTGTCTGTAACTCACCACCTTAATGCAAGGCTTTCTCCCTGGTGTGGAGAAAGCCTCTTGAGGGGGGAGGGGGCGAGCAGGAGGGTCAGGACACTCTCTACTGCTGTGTGTTAGTGGGCGTCTTGACCCTCCGGCTCGCCCCCTACCCCCTCAAGAGGCTTTCTCCACACCAGGAAGTAAGCCTCGCATTACCGTGGTGAGTTACAGACAGAAGAACAGGGAGTGAGGATTTCTCAGAAGAAATAAGGACATTTAAAAGCAAAATGGAAGGACGAGGTAAGTGAAGGAGAACTGCACTAAGGTAAACAAAGCTATTTAGTGAAAAAAAAAATTGTACCTTTACAACCCCTTTAAGCCCCCTTTCACACAGGGGAGGGAGGTGGGCTGACGGTATATCGGCGCTATTGCAGCGGTCGGCCGCTAGCGGTGCAGTTTTAAACCCCGCTAGCGGCCGAAAAAGGGTTAATACCGCTGGCAATGCACCTCTGCAGAGTCACATTGCCAGCGGGATTACCGCAGTTTCCCATTGCTTTCAATGGGAAGGAGCGGTAAAAACACCACTCCAAAGATGGCTAGCTCACCACTCCTCGGACTTTCACACTCAGACTGCAGGGCAGGAGTTTTTCAGGTGGTATTTAGGTGCTATTTTTAGCGCTTAAATGCCTGAAAAACTCAGTGTGAAAGGGGTCTTTAATTAAGTCACTATATTTAATTTAGGAACAACGCTCCATTTTTTATATATATATATTGGATCCATTCCTGGTCTTGAGTAGTCAGCAGCTACAAATCCAGGGCACCCGCGATGTCGGCACCCGAAGCCGATCTGTCCCTCAGCCCTCAGGTGGAGGCGCCTCCATCTTCAGTAAGGGAATCAGGAAATTAAGCCTTTTAGCTTCACAGCCCAGTTCCCTACTGCGGATGCGCAACTCTCGTGCGCGTTCTGACTGGTCCCTGCTGTCTTCTGGGACCTATGTGTCTCCCAGAAGACAGAGGGGGGGCGGAGGAGGGACTGCACTTGGTGTAGATCGCAGCGGAATCTGCGGCGAACTTTCCCCGGAAGTGGGATAAAATACCTGTATTAGACAGGTATCTGCTCCCCCCTCCCCGCTGAAAGGTGCCAAATGTGACACTGGAGGGGGGAGGAACCAGGAAAAGCAGAAGTTTCATTTTTGGGTGGAACTCCACTAACCAGCGCTGAGATAATCTTTTTTAACAATGTAACTGATACAATGCAGCACAGGAAGTTATCTGCTAACAAGTCAGATAGATTTAGTGTCAGATAGAGTCTGCGTCACCCCAGGCAGAATCAGATTAGTGCCAGTAGTGCTAACACCCGCGCACGCTCCATACACCTCCCTTAGTGGTATAGTATCTGAACAGATCAATATCTAATCTGATCAGATCTATACTAGCGTCCCCAGCAGTTTAGGGTTCTCAAAAACGCAGTGTTAGCGGGATCAGCCCAGATACCTGCTAGCACCTGCGTTTTGCTCCTCTGCCCAGCCCAGCCAAGTGCACTATCAATCGATCAATGTCACTTACAAAACACTAAACACATAACTGCTGCGTTCGCAGTCAGGCCTGATCCCTGCGATTGCTAACAGTTTTTTTGGTAGCGTTTGACTCAGTCGCTAACAGTCAGGTGCTTTTTTACCTGTGAATCTCACTAGTTGTACCACCAGTAAATTTAGAGCCCAAAATGGCAACTCGAAGGTACACTAGTGAAGAGGCCTACTTGTTTCTGAGCATGACAGATAGTGAAGAGGAGGTCACTCATCTGTCAGATTCAGGCTCAGAATACGATCCTGTAGATGACAGCGGCTCCATGACAGATAGCTCTGACGATGAAGTTGAGGTCCCTGCCAAGGTCAGGCGTACCCGACCCCATTCTTCTGCTGTTGTTGAGGTGCAAAAACCGCAGGGCTCTCGTATGGAGCAGAGAAGTACTAGCGCCCTTATCATTCTGGTGAACTGGCAAGCACCAGCGGCCTAGTACATCCTGGTTGTACATCCAGCACTGCAGTAACACTTGGTGACGTGGCGAGTCCCATAAGTGCAGTTCAAGCTGGTGAGGTGGCACGCACAAGTAGTAAAATGGGGGGGGGGGTTTGAACTGGACACAGCTATATATATATATATATATATATATATATATATATATATATATATATATATATATATAGCCTGGGGGTGCTATGGGAGGTGAGAGGGGGTTCTGCACTGAGGGGGTCTATGCCTATGGTAAGGGGGGTCTGGACTGAGGGGGATCTATGCTTATGGAGAGGGGGGCCTGCATTGAGGGGGGTCTATGCTTATGGAGAGGGGGGGTTTTCACTGAGGGGGATCTATGCTTATGGAGAGGGGGGTCTGCCCTGAGGGGGATCTGTTTATGTAAAGGGGGTCTGCCCTGAGGGGGATCTATGTTTATGGAGGGGGCTGCACTGAGGGGGATCTACTATGCTTATGGAGAGGGGGGGTTTGCACTGAGGGGGATCTATGTTTATGTAGAGGGGGTCTGCCCTGAGGGGGATCTATGTTTATGGAGGGGGGCTGCACTGAGGGGATTTACTATGCTTATGGAGAGGGGGGTTTGCACTGAGGGGGATCTATGCTTATGGAGAGGGGGTCTGCCCTGAGGGGGGTCTATGTTTATGGAGAGGGGGGTCAGCCCTGAAGGGGATCTATGTTTATAGAGGAGGCTGAACTGAGGGGGTCTATGCTTATGGAGAGGGGTCTGCACTGAGGAGGATCAATGCTTATGGATAGGGGCTGCACTGAGGGGGGTCTATGCTTATGGAGGGGTCTGTTCTGGGGGTCTCCACTGAGGGGAGGTCTATACTGATGGAGGGTGTATGTACTTAATGGGAGGGGGTTATATTGAGGAAAGGGAGTCTGTACTTAGTGGGGGGGTCTATAATGAGGAGGGTGATCTGTACTGAAGGGGGATTATAGTTGGTCGAGAGGTGAAAAACCAATTTTTTCCGCACCGGGTGACACCAATACTAGTGACGCCACTGGGTGAAGCTAGAAGACCCTTGATGTCTCCATTGAGAGGAACTTGTTGTCACTACTGTCACATAAGGGGCTTGTCAGTACATACATATATACATGGTTAGGACACACGTTAATGTATTAACACCTATTACACATCCCTACACACAGCAGAAGTGGAAGAAGTAGCCATAGAGCCCCTTCCAGCCTTGCAAATGTGGCCTGTGCATCCAAGAGGTAATGACGCCCCGGTCATGAAAGGTTTAAATAAAAGAGGAAGCCATTCAAATGTAAATATACCACATTTTTATTGTGTATTTATGAAAGTATAATTATGGACCTATAAAAAATGTTTTTCTTTTCCAATTAAATACACTCTGATTAAACCAAGAGTCCTTTGGTAAAATCAATTGGCCAGAAGTGAAGCTCTAGTGATCGTCTCGCACATTCGCTGTAACAGTTTTGACCAAGAGATTCCAAGCCTGCCCACCACGACAAGGTAGACTCTTCTAGGGCAGGACCTACACTAACTACACTAAGCTATCCTACTGGATGCTAGTCATCCTTTTTTTAATGTTGGATGTATGTTAATTTGGTTGTCTGTCTATGTGCATCTGTCTAAAGCATGGAACGGTCAGTTTATGTACATCTGGACGTCCTCTGTTAGTGTAGGTCAGTGCATGTCAGTCATTGTATGTTGACCAGTGTGTGTAAGGTCGCGTGGTCTGGGTATGGAAGGGCTGAGTGCCTCATGGTGACCAGATATTGAATGAATGAATGAAAAACTTATATAGCGCAGTTATAAGTATGCACTTAGGGGCTAAGAATATGCATGCATCATACATGCTAGGGGGAGTACAACTGGGGGGATCTGTAGTGGAGAAGGATCTGGGGGTTTTAGTTGACCATAAGCTCAATAATGGCATGCAATGCCAAGCTGCGGTTTCCAAAGCGAGCAAAGTCCTTTCTTGTATTAAGAGAGGTATGGACTCCAGAGATAGAGATATCATTTTGCCCCTGTTCAAATCATTAGTAAGACCTCATCTGGAATATGCAGTCCAGTTTTGGGCACCAGTTCTCAAAAAGGATATCGGAGAACTGGAGAAAGTGCAGAGAAGGGCAACCAAACTGATAAGAGGCATGGAGGAGCTCAGCTATGAGGAAAGATTAGAAGAACTGAATTTATTCACTCTTGAGAAGAGGAGAATAAGGGGGGATATGATCAACATGTACAAATACATAAGAGGTCCATATAGTGAACTTGGTGTTGAGTTATTCACTTTAAGGTCAACACTGAGGACAAGGGGGCACTCTTTACGTCTGGAGGAAAAGAGATTTCACCTCCAAATACGGAAAGGTTTCTTCACAGTAAGAGCTGTGAAAATGTGGAACAGACTCCCTCCAGAGGTGGTTCTGGCCAGCTCAGTAGATTGCTTTAAGAGAGGCCTGGATTCTTTCCTAAATGCACATAATATAACTGAGTACTAAGTTTTGTAGGTAAAGTTGATCCGGGGTAAATCCGATTGCCTCTCGGGGGATCAGGAAGGAATTTTTTCCCCTCCGGTAGCAAACTGGATCATCGCTCTGTTGGGGTTTTTTGCCTTCCTCTGGATCAACTGTGGGTATGGAGTTGGGTGTATGGGATGTACTGTGTTTTATTTTGTTTTATTTTTATTTTTTTATTTTTATTTTTTATGGTTGAACTGGATGGACTTGTGTCTTTTTTCAACCTGACTAACTATGTAACATGCAAAGTAAATCGCCTCTGGGCGCTTGTTGTTCCTGTCTCCTTTGAGATCAAAAGAGATGAGTCTTAATCTTTCTCCTGAAGACTAAGTGGTTCTCCTCCAGCCGAATGCTGGCTGGTAAGGCGTTCTATAGTCTGGGACCTTGGACAGCGAATCTCCTGTCTCCTTTGGACTTGTATCTGGCTTTCGGTATCTGAAGCCGATTTTGATTGGTGGATCGTAGAATACGATTGGGATTGTGAACTTTTATTTTTTCGCATAGATAATGGGGAGCATTCCCATGGATACATCTATGCGTTAGACAGAGTGCTTTAAAGGTGATTCTGTCTTTAACTGGTAGCCAGTGAAGGGATCTCAGTGAAGGTGAGATTGATTCCCAGGGTTTTTTCCCAGTCACAAGTCTGGCGGCCGTATTTTGAACGACTTGAAGACGAGCGATTTGGTACTTGGGGAGTCCGAGGTAAAGGGCATTTGCATAGTCCAGTCTGGAGTTTACAATCGCTCCCACCACAACCGCTATGTCTTTCTTGGGAATAAAAGGAGTGAGTCTGCATAGTAGGCGCAGCAGATGGTGAGATCCGCTGACTACTGACCCTATTTGTGCGTTCATTGTCATGTCGGAGTCGAAGATGACCCCAAGACTTTTGACTTTGGCGCTAGGGGTGATGATTTTGCCCAGAATGGGCGGGGGGATCCAGGTTGTTGCCGATTGATTCCTACGCTTGGCGTGAAACAGAAGAAGTTCTGTTTTTGCTCCGTTGAGTTTGAGATAACTCTTTGTCATCCAGTCCTCTATCAAAGAGAGGCATGTCTCTAGATTGAGGTGGTGATCCTTTTTATTGCAAATGCGGAAGTACAGTTGCGTGTCGTCTGCATATGAGTGATATAGCAGTTTTTGGCTGCTGATGATTTCGAAAAGAGGACGCACATAGATGTTGAATAACATCGGCGACAGGGGAGATCCTTGAGGGACCCCGCACGATAATGTGCGTTTTTCAGAAGTGAAGGGTCCTAGCTTCACTATTTGCGATCGGTTTTCCAAAAAAGAGGAGAACCAGGATAGATCGCTTTCTGCGACTTTGGCTATTTTGGCCAGCCGAGTCAATAACAGCTTGTGATCTACTGTATCAAAGGCTGCGCTTAGGTCCAGCAGAACCAGAAAAGAAGATTCTCCTTCGTCTGCGGCCTCAAGAACGTCGTCCCATATCTTAAGCAATGCTGTTTCCGCATTATGCCCTCCCTGAAGGATTGGTTGATAAGCTGCGTGACAGGAGGTGCCAGGATGTCGGCGCATTCTTTCAGCAGTTTGGTGGGGATAATATCATTTGGCGCAGTGCTGTTGCGCAGAGTGCCGATGACATTTTTTGTGGTCTGAATGGAGATGGGTTCCAGCGTGAACTCACCTAACTGTGGTGAATTACTGCCGGTGCTGTGTAAATAACTACGGGGGGGGGGCTAGGAGAGAAATTGTTTTGCTGAATGCTTTGCCGGATTGCCTCAATTTTGTTAATGAAGCAATCCGATAACTCATTGCAAAATTCTTGTGTATCCAAGTTGGGGGCTTCAAGACATCCTGGATTCACGGTCTGAGTGACCAGCTTGAAGAGTTTGCGGGGGCGGTTTAGGGCACCGTTGATAGCCTCAGAAAAATAGTTTTTCTTGGCTTCGAAGATTTGCTTGTAGTATTTTCTGGTTATTGCCTTGTAGATCGAGAGGTTCTCATCTGAAGAGCTTCTTTTCCAGGCTGCTTCTGCCCTTCTGCGCTCTTGCTTCAGTAACGCCAGCTGGTTGTTGAACCAGCTGGAGTTATTTTTCCTGATCTGGGTCTTTCGTTTCGGCGCTATCAAGTCAGCTGACTGCAATAGTGCTGTGTTTATGGCCTCCAGTGTTTCTTCCGCTGTTTGGTGCGGCTGAATTGTGTTTATTTTTTCCCCTAACGTGGCTTTGAAGAGTTCCGAGTGGAGCTTCTTCTGACATCTGGTCCAGTGTGTTGTCACTGGAATTGATGTTTTTGCTAAGGGGGGAATTCGGAAATAATGAATTTAATTGCATGGCGATCTGTCCATGGCAATGGTTCATTTTCCAAGATTTTTATTTCCAGATCTTGTCTGAAAATCAGATCGAGCGTGTGACCTGAAGCATGTGTGGGCCCACATACTAGTTGCTGAAGCCCCAATCCTTCCATGTGGTCGATGCAGGCGTCGGCAATGGGGTCTTACGGAGAGTTGGCCCAGAGGTTGAAGTCCCCGAGCAGCAAAAGGTGTTTGCTGTTCAGGGTATAAGTGGAGACAAAGTCTGTCAAAGATGGGAGCAGCTGCGATTTTGGGCCGGGTGGCCTATAGCAGAGTAGAATCCGGACGGTCTCCTGGCAGTTTACTTGCAGTTGAAGAGTAAGGGTTTCCATGAATGGAAGAGGGTTTTCAAGGCTTGGTTTTGTGTTCGCAAGATGCGTCTTATGGATCACCGCCAGTCCTCCTCCTCTTTGCCCTATTCTGTTTTCCGTTATAATACGGTAGTTTTCTGGCACCAATTCTCCTAGAATGGTGTTACAGTCGGCTGTGAGCCAGCTCTCTGTAATAAAGAGGCAGTCTAAATCATGTCGCAATAAGAAATCATGGATTTCTAATCGGTGTTTTACTGCCGATCTAGTGTTGATCAAAGCACATGATATGTGCTTAGGCTGGGGTAAATGGCTGCGATTTTTGGTAGTCGATCGTCGATCGATCCTCAAAAGTCTCAGATTTCTTAGGGCTTTTTTGGTGGCGGCCGGCAGAATTGTGGCAAATCGATCCAGATCCCAAATGTTCTCTGCCGAGTATTGCCGATTACCCATGGCCGCCGTGGAACCAAGGGGTGGGGGTGGATTCACAAGGATAACTGAATCCTCTCATCCTAGCTTGGTCCAGAGGAAGGCAAAAAAACCCTGACCACGCTGCGCCAATATGCTGTGGTAGGGAAAAAAAAATCCTTCCTGACCCCTAAAGAGGCGATCGGGTTAAGCCCTGGATCAAGTTCTAAATGAATTTGAGAGGGGGGAGATAGGGCTGGGTGGAGCAAGATGGCCGCCGACCTGGCAGCAGGATCCAGGCTAGGGGGGTACCAGGCTGAGTGGCGCCTGGGGGGCTAAGAAGGATGATCGGCGGGCAAGGGGGCTCTACTGGGGTGGGGGGGGGCTTTCTGGCCCGATTAGTGCAATAGTGCCAATTGTTGGGGGGTGGGGAGCGGCGCGCCGCTAGGCCGCGAATGAAGCCGCGGCCTTTCCTGAGTCGCGGCTGCCACGAATCCCCACCGACCGGCGTGGAGGGAAAAAAAAAACACCGCGCCCGAGGGTAGCGGCGGTTTGTGGAGATGGCTGGCGGGAAGGACGCCCGAGCGGGGGTAGCGGTATGGGGGTGAGGAGAGGGGAAGAGCCGTGGGGATTGGGAGAAGCTACTGTGGCTTGTCCTGAGAAGGACGGCCGCCTGCAGCTCTCAAGGAGTGGCTTACCTGATTGAGGGAGGCAGGGGGGGTCAGGTGAACCGGGGGAAAGCCATGCAAGTCCTGGAGGGGGGAGAGGAGCTTGTCTGATAGCCTGCCGAGTGGCCAGTGGCAGGTGGACAGATGACAGGGAGGTGGAAATCCTGCCTGCCTGTCTGTGAGGCCTGGAACCGGACAGTGGGGAGGACCCTGCTATCCCTGAGAGAGTGACTCATTTGAGAGCGTCCTGCTCTCTCGATGTCTGACTGCACACAGTGACAAGGTGGTTCTCAAATGTCCCGGAAAAGACATTACAGATAGTAATGTTAATTGGGGATGCTGATAGCAGGCTTGTCTAGGAAATTGAACAGCTCTGGTAGTTGGTCTGGGGAGCGAAGACAGAAGTCAGATCCCTGCTTCTGCACACTTAAATGAAAAGGGTGAACCCAGCGATAAATAGCTTCAGCTTTACAAATTACTTTGAGGAGAGGTCGCACGAGCCCTCGCATGGCCCTAGTTCGCCTGGAGTCATCTGGGTAGATCCATTTCTGTAAAAATAAATCCGCTCTCCTCCATTGCCCATATATCCGGCCAATACCCCTCCTTTTTTTGTAAGACGTTAATGTAATAATAGCCTGGTGTGTTCCCCCGAGAGGTATTAGCTCAATCAGGGTGAAGGCACTCCTTTTCTGTAGTAGTAGCCTGGAGTGTTCCCCCGAGAGGTATTAGCTCAATCAGGGTGAAGGCACTCCTTTTCTGTAGTAGTAGCCTGGAGTGTTCCCCGAGAGGTATTAGCTCAATCAGGGTGAAGGCACTCCTTTTCTGTAGTAGTAGCCTGGTGTGTTTCCCCGAGAGGTATTAGCTCAATCAGGGTGAAGGCACTCCTTTTCTGTAGTAGTAGCCTGGTGTGTTTCCCCGAGAGGTATTAGCTCAATCAGGGTGAAGGCACTCCTTTTCTGTAGTAGTAGCCTGGAGTGTTTCCCCGAGAGGTATTAGCTCAATCAGGGTGAAGGGACTCCTTTTCTGTAGTAGTAGCCTGGAGTGTTCCCCCGAGAGGTATTAGCTCAATCAGGGTGAAGGCACTCCTTTTCTGTAGTAGTAGCCTGGAGTGTTCCCCCGAGAGGTATTAGCTCAATCAGGGTGAAGGCACTCCTTTTCTGTAGTAGTAGCCTGGAGTGTAACCCTGAGAGGTATTAGCTCAATCAGGGTGAAGGCACTCCTTTTCTGTAGTAGTAGCCTGGAGTGTTTCCCCGAGAGGTATTAGCTCAATCAGGGTGAAGGGACTCCTTTTCTGTAGTAGTAGCCTGGAGTGTTTCCCCGAAAGGTATTAGCTCAATCAGGGTGAAGGCACTCCTTTTCTGTAGTAGTAGCCTGGTGTGTTTCCCCGAGAGGTATTAGCTCAATCAGGGTTAAGGCACTCCTTTTCTGTAGTAGTAGCCTGGTGTGTTTCCCCGAGAGGTATTAGCTCAATCAGGGTGAAGGCACTCCTTTTCTGTAGTAGTAGCCTGGAGTGTTCCCCCGAGAGGTATTAGCTCAATCAGGGTGAAGGCACTCCTTTTCTGTAGTAGTAGCCTGGAGTGTAACCCTGAGAGGTATTAGCTCAATCAGGGTGAAGGCACTCCTTTTCTGTAGTAGTAGCCTGGAGTGTTCCCCGAGAGGTATTAGCTCAATCAGGGTGAAGGCACTCCTTTTCTGTAGTAGTAGCCTGGAGTGTTCCCCCGAGAGGTATTAGCTCAATCAGGGTGAAGGCACTCCTTTTTTTGTAGTAATAGTATAAATATACACATTGTAATACGGTATAATACGACTTACGAACGTGTTTGGGACTTTTGCTTTGTTCTTAAGTTGGAAAGGATCGTAAGTCAGGCTGTGCATGCGCAGAACAGCAATTACAAACATTTCCGTCATTTTCTGATGTTTACCGAGGTTCCATCTGGCCGCGCATGTGCAGAACGGCAGACAGTCCCCACAGCATCGTAAGTAGTAGTTGTTCGTAAGTCGGGGACCCCCTGTACCCCATGATGTTTTCAGGGGATCTGAATGAGATTATACAACCTGGGAAAGCAGGATGGGGGCTCCATTTTCATCAATCACCAGGAGACCATCAATGTGCACACCATCAGCTTCTTAAACAATATACACACCGTCTTCACGTTGACATATATAAAAAACTGGAACAGACGCCCGGCACAAGGGACAAGTCAGACCCGGGGACTGTTGAAGCCAACTGTAAATACAAGAAAAATGATATATGTGAGTACAGCTTAATTGCAAAGAGTCCTCCTCAGTATACTCACACAGGCAAATGGTACAGATAGGCTGCTCCATTGCCGGTGGTCTCGGAGACGCTGGGTGCTGATCCCTGGCGGCGTCCTCTTGTCGCCTCCTAAGCCGTCCTCTCGTCCGGTAGGCGATCGGCTCTGCTCCTCCCTCCTGGCGTCGCCTTCCACCTGACCGGCGTCGAGAAGGACGTGGCATTTTAATGCAGTGTACCTGAACAAAAAGCAAAACTAAAAATTGTTTAATATTAATAGTAATATATACAATAATAATAATATGATAATGGAAATATATTTGAATAAAAATGCTAATAATCGCAGGAAACACAATCTGACAATGTGACTCGCTCAGCTCCCAGTGCAGGAATTATTTGAAACAACTTCAGCCCACTGTGACATCACACACCTCATACCAACTGACACTTTTCAGGCCTGGAACCTGACTGGGAATACCTTGGTCATGTAACACTGTAGCCAAATAAATGTTATATCATTTTATAGATTTTACATATAATTAATCTGTACTATGGTCATTTAAATGGCTGGGTGTGCTGGGTATAATTCTCAGTATCTGTTTTTATTCTGAGGGACAGAGGGAGGGGGATATGTGCTAAGAGGAGGGACAGAGGGAGGGGGATATGTGCTAAGAGGAGGGACAGAGGGAGGGGGATATGTGCTAGGAGGAGGGACAGAGGGAAGGGGATATGTGCTAAGAGGAGGGACAGAGGGAGGGGGATATGTGCTAAGAGGAGGGACAGAGAGAGGGGGATTTGTGCTAAAAGGAGGGATGGGGAAGAATTTGTGCTAAAAGGAGGGACGGGGGAGGATTTGTGCCGGGAGGAGGGAAGGAGGGGGATTTGTGCTAAGAGGAGGGATAGAGGGGGATTTATGCTAAGAGGAGGGATAGAGGGGGATTTATGCTAAAAGGAGGGACGGGAGGGGGAGGGTTTGTGCTGGGAGGAGTAATGGGGGGATTTGTGCTAGGAGGAGTAATGGGGGGATTTGTGCTGGAAGGAAGGATTGGGGAGATCTGTGCTGGGAGGAGGAATTGGGGGGGATCTGTGCTGGGAGGAGGGAAGGAGGGGGATTTCTGCTAAAAGGAGGGATGGGGGGGGGTTTGTGCTAAAAGGAGGGATGGGGGGGTTTGTGCTGGGAGGAGTAATGAGGGATTTGTGCTGGAAGGAAGGATTGGGGAGATCTGTGCTGGGAGGAGGGATTGGGAGGTGGGGGATGATCTGTGCTAGAGTAAGTGATTGGGGATATTTGTGCTATGAGGAGGGATTGGAGGGGATTCATGCTGCAAGGAGTTTTTTTTTTTTTAGGAGGGGAGATACCCTATACTACCCCGACCCGTCATTATAATACCCTATACTACCCTGACCCGTCATTATAATACCCTATACTACCCCCACCCGTCATTATAATACCCTATACTACCCCAACCACTCATTATAATACCCTATACTATGCCCACCAGTCATTATAATACCCTATACTACCCCCCCACCCCTCATTATAATACCCTATACTACCCCAACCCCTCATTATAATACCCTATACTACCCCAACCACTCATTATAATACCCTATACTACCCCAACCCCTCATTATAATACCCTATACTACCCCAACCTGTCATTATATTACCCTATACTACCCTGATCTGTCATTTTAATACCCTATACTACCCCCACCCCTCATTATAATACCCTATACTACCCCCACCCGTCATTATAATACCCTATACTACCCCAACCCCTCATTATAATACCCTATACTACCCCAACCCCTCATTATAATACCCTATACTACCCCAACCTGTCATTATATTACCCTATACTACCCCGATCCGTCATTTTAATACCCTATACTACCCCCACCCCTCATTATAATACCCTATACTACCCCCACCCCTCATTATAATACCCTATACTACCCCAACCACTCATTATAATACCCTATACTACCCCAGCCACTCATTATAATACCCTATACTACCCCCACCCCTCATTATAATACCCTATACTTCCCCGACTGTCATTATAATACCCTATACTACCCCGACTGTCATTATAATACCCTATACTACCCCAGCCACTCATTATAATACCCTATACTACCCCCACCCCTCATTATAATACCCTATACTACCCCCACCCCTCATTATAATACCCTATACTACCCCAACCACTCATTATAATACCCTATACTACCCCAGCCACTCATTATAATACCCTATACTACCCCCACCCCTCATTATAATACCCTATACTTCCCCGACTGTCATTATAATACCCTATACTACCCCGACTGTCATTATAATACCCTATACTACCCCCATCCATCATTATAATACCCTATACTACCCCCACCCCTCATTATAATACCCTATACTACCCCCATCCATCATTATAATACCCTATACTACCCCCCACCCCTCATTATAATACCCTATACTACCCCAGCCTGTCATTATAATACCCTATGGGTTAGAGTTGCCACCTCATCCCTTTAAAACAGAACACATATGAATTACACAGGTTCTGAGGCTAATTTAATGCAGGTAAAGCACCAAGTGAGTTTAATTACCACCTTAATTAGCCACAGAACATGTGTAATTCATATGTGTTCTGTTTTAAAGGGATGAGGTGGCAACTCTACTATGGGTAGTATATAGGGTTGCCACCCGGACAGTCCGGTTTTGGAGACATGTGCACGGGTTTCCACCCGCCGAAAACCCGGGCACACATTCCACCATCATGTGGCCAGTGGAAGCAGATCTCTGACCCTGGCCGCAACATAAGAAGAGAGGCGCCGCGGCCACGCATCCCGTGCCCGCTATCACTGTGTGACTAGGTGATATTTGGTGTACATCGGCGGCTTTTCAGCGCCGGCGCGCTCTCTAAGCCCAGCGGGAGTCGGGTGCCCGGTGCCCTGATTGACAGAACGGGTCATGACCCGTCCTGGTCAGTGATAGGCCGGGGGGAGGCTGCTGGTCACATGTGGAGGCGGGGCTGGACTAGTCTGTGGACAATCCTGCCTGCTTGTTACCGAGTCCCGCCTCACGCTGTGAGTTTCCTAAGGTTGCTCTCATCTGCTCTGTCAGCCCCCTTCCTGTCAATCACCCCTCCTCCTCTCTGTAACCCCCCCACCTCCTGTGCCACTCCCTTCTCTCTGTCACCCCCCCTCCTCCTCTGTCACCCCTCCTCCTCTCTGTAACCCCCCCACCTCCTCTGTCACTCCCTTCTCTCTGTCACCCCCTTCTCTCTGTCTCACCCCCTCCTCTCTGTCACCCCCTTCTCTTTGTCTCCCCTCCTCCTCTCTGTCACCCCCCCCTCCTCCTCTCTGTAACCCCCCCACCTCCTGTGTCACCCCCTTCTCTCTGTCACCCCCCCCTCCTCCTCTGTCACCCCCTTCTCTCTGTCACCCCTTCTCCTCTCTGTAACCCCCCCACCTCCTATGTCACCCCCTTCTCTCTGTCACCCCCTTCTCTCTGTCACCCCTCCTCCTCTCTGTCACCCCCCCTCCTCCTCTGTCACCCCCCTCCTCCTCTGTCACCCCCCTCCTCCTCTGTCACCCCCCTCCTCCTCTGTCACCCCCCACCTCCTCTGTCACCCCCCACCTCCTCTGTCACCCCCCTCCTCCTCTCTGTAACCCCCCTCCTCTCTGTCACCCCCCTCCTCTGTCACCCCCCTTCCTCCTCTGTCACCCCCACACCTCTCTGTCACCCTCCCCACCTCTCTGTCACCCTCCCCACCTCTCTGTCACCCTCCCCTCCTCTCTGTCACCCTCCCCTCCTCTCTGTCACCTCCTCTCTGTCACCCTCCCCTCCTCTCTGTCACCCTCCCCTCTCTCTGTCACTTCCCCTCCTCTCTGTTACCCCCCCCCACCTCCTCCTCCTCTCTGTTACCCCCCCTCCTCCTCCTCTCTGTCACCCGCAATCCTCCTCTTTGTCACCCCCCTCCTTCTACTCTCTGTCAGCTACCCCCAAACAACACGCACCCCCTTTCTTCCCCTGCTCCAGTGGGGTTAATGTCCTGCAGCTGGGTCATGCAGCACTGTCTGTGCACTCTCTCTCCCACCCAGCCACCGGCGCCACCAGAGACAGTGAATGGAGGGCCACTGGACTGGGACGCTTTTGCGGGAGAAAGCATGATATTGCAGACTGCACCCCCTAACAGGTTCACACACATTTTTGCAGCAGCTCCTGGAAGGTAATTATTTTTTTGTCTCATTGTAATGGAGGTTTCTATTGGGGGGAACGGCACTGTCTGATTAATGTTTTCTTCTCCATTTGTGGGGTGCCTGTGGACTGCTTTGAATTTTTTGGGGCTTTTTTGTAATTAAATGGAGCTTGAAAGGGTTGTAGAATGCACAGTGCCACTTTGTAAACAGTTTGTATGGTGTAGGGTTCAGTAGAGCTGATTCAGGTCTTTGGATGGAGGTACACTGCCCTATGTACTGACAGCGTCCACTGCCCTACTGACAGCGTCCACTGCCCTACTGACACCGTCCACTGCCCTACTGACAGCGTCCACTGCCCTACTGACAGCGTCCACTGCCCTACTGACAGCGTCCACTGCCCTACTGACACCTTCCACTGCCCTACTGACACCGTCCACTGCCCTACTGACACCGTCCACTGCCCTACTGACACCGTCCACTGCCCTACTGACACCGTCCACTGCCCTACTGACACCGTCCATTCTGATTACTACTCTCTTTGAGTAACCCACAAGGTGTCCCAGGTATTTTACAATCCTATAGTGCATACTACAAAAAAATTGGTGCGCGCCGCAAAAGTGTTCGGGTTTGGCTTGCAGAAAAGGTGGCAACCCTAGTAGTATAGCTACAGGGCAGGACTTAGGGTGGTGGGGGCCCCTGGGCTTGAGTGTTGAAGGGGCCCCCTGGAGCGAAGGGGGGATCATAGTTGTCGAGCGGGGGTGCGCATTAAAGTTGTTGAGCCGGGGGGCGAATTGAAGTTGTTGAGCGGGGGGGCATTAAAGTCGTTGAGCGGGGGGGGTGCATTAAAGTTGTTGAGCGGTGGGGGTGGCAAATTGAAGTTGTTGAGCGGGGGGCATTAAAGTTGTTGAGCGTGCGGGGGGGCATTAAAGTTGTTGAGCGTGCGGGGGGGCATTAAAGTTGTTGAGCGTGCGGGGGGGCATTAAAGTTGTTGAACGGGGGCCATTAAAGTCGTTGTGCGCCATCAGGAATTTTGGGGCCCCTTACACAGCTTAAAGAATGGGCCCCCTGGAGCAGAGAACCGGGGGGGGGGTGCTGCCTTCTGAAATTGAGAAGCGGGGGGCTGCCGCAAATTGAGAAGCACGGGGGGCCTTTACAAAAAAAGAAGAAATAAAGAAAAAAAAAATATATATATATACATACACACACATATATATAAAAAACATTTTTTTTCATAAAAAAAATAAATAAAAAAAAGTGGGGGTTAAAATAAAAAAAAAAAAATATATATATATATATATATATATATATAAACATATTTTTTTTAAATAAAAAAAAGTAGGGGTTGCTGTCCGGGGGCCTCTGGGCCCCTGGGGACCTCTAGACCCCTAAAATAAATAAATAAACATTTATAAAAAATACATAAAAAAGGGAGGTTGCCATCCGGGGGGCCCTGGGGACCTCTGGGCATTTTAATAAAAAAATATATATATAAAACAAAAATAAAAAAATAAACATTTATAAAAAATAAAAAAAAAGAGGGGGTTGCCACATGGGGCCCTGGGGACCTCTGAGCCCTTTAATAAAAAAATATATATATATATATACACATATATATATATATATATATATATATATTATATAAAAAAAATATATAAAAAAAAGGGGGGGTTGCCATCAGGGGGCTCTGGAGACCTCTGGGCCCTTTAATAATAATAAATATATATGTATATGTATATACATATATATATATATATATATATATATATATATAAAAACATATTTTTTTATAAAAAATAAATAAAAAAAGTATGGGTTGCTGTCCAGGGCCCTGTGGGCCTCCGGACCCCTAAAAAAAATTTTTTTTTTTTTTGTTTTGTTTTTTAGAGGGGCCCACTATTGGGTTGGGCTCATGGGCTTGAGCCCAGTCAAGCCCAATGGTCAGTCCGGCCCTGAGTATAGGGTATTATAATGACACGTGGAGAGGGGGGGTCTATGGTGATGGAAAGGGGAGGGCCCGAGGGACAGCCTGATCTGATTGGATGACTGGGGAGACAGGCACCGCCCTCCCTCCATTAACTTCTGATGATTACAAAGCTGGGAAGGTGTAGGGCCGCCGATCATTATGACAGATGTGATCATTCCACACTGCACCCCCCACAATGTCGTCCCCCTCCCCCCCCCAACATCACTGCCCGCAGTGCCCGGTCTCACCGATAGGATTACATGGAAAATAATGACACTTACTGTCTCTCGGATAGATTAGGGAAGTCGCTGTGATTGTAGTACTCGGGTGATTCCACCTGAGGCGCTGTTTTGTCCGGTCACAAGCGAAGAGAAAAGACGGTGCTTCCTCTGCCTACTTCCGGGTCAAAATGGCGCCGGTGTCAGGCGAGCGCGTTATGACTCATCGCCCACACGCGCTGCCCCCGCGCGCTATGACTCATCGCCCACACGCGCTGCCTCCGCGCGCTGCCTATGCGGTCTGCCAATTCTCCATGTACACTGGCGGCACAGTATCGGCATCTGAGGAGAGGATTAGGATTTCTTCTCCCTCCAGCCTGCAGGTGGCACTAGAGAGAGCGGCGCTGTGTAGTGAGGACAGGCTGGCTGTGACATGAGGGGAGCGGAGTGTGGAGGAGATCTCCGGAGGAGAACCGACCATGTGTTCCCGGTAAGAGGCTGTGTGTGAGATCTCCCCTCCCCCTCCCTCCCTCCTCTGTGTGTCATTATTATTATTATTATTATTATTATTATACACCTCTCATATCTCTCCAGTGTGTGTGACTTTACACTACAAGAGCTTACACTCTAATATATCATCTGTCCTGTGTATATACCCCTCTGATCTGTCCTGTGCTATCCTGTATACCTGTCATGTGTATATATACCCCTCTGATCTGTCCTGTGCTATCCTGTATACCTGTCATGTGTATATATACCCCTCTGATCTGTCCTGTGCTATCCTGTATACCTGTCATGTGTGTATATATACCCCTCTGATCTGTCCTGTGCTATCCTGTATACCTGTCATGTGTGTGTATATACCCCTCTGATCTGTCCTGTGCTATCCTGTATACCTGTCATGTCGGTTTCAATGCCCCCAGCTAAGCCCCTTCCCTGATGACCGTGTTGAGCCAGATGATTGGTTGCCGGGCTGTGTAGGAGGCGGAGCTGGGAAGGTCCTATGGAAGTAGTGCAGGGGGGGAGGGGGGTCACATATCTCACCTTGTTATGGACATGCCGGTTCCAGGGCAGTGACTCCTCCCCATCCAATCACTGAGCTCCATGGGCGGCCCTACAGCCCACAAATGCCGCAAAGTTGCTCTTTGGTGCGTTTTGGCAGTTTGTCGGCGACTAACGCCGCGCCCTCCACACAAAGCTCCGCCCTCAGAGAGGTGTATGAGCGCTCACCAGGATGGATGGTTTGCACTTGTGAGCAGCAATCTTTAACCACTTCCATACCGGGGGGCACTTATACACCTTCCCGCCCAGAGCAATTTTTAGCTTTCAGCGCTGTTGCACTTTAAATGACAATTGCGCGGTCGTGCTACACTGCACACAAACTACATGTTTATCATTTTGTTCCCACAAATAGAGATTTCTATTGGTGGTATTTGAGAACCATCCGGACCTTTATTTGGTGGATAATGGAGATCTGACCCCCCCCCTCCCCCGACGTATTATTAACCGCTTGCCGACCAGCCGCCGCAGTAATACGGCGGCAGGTCGGCACGGGTGCGCGAGAGCCCGTAGCTCTACGTCGCGCCTTTCGCGGCCACTAGGGGGCGCGTGCGCGCCGCCGGCGGCCCGCGCGCGCGCCCCCCGCTCGCCCCCGAGTCCCGTGCGTGTGCCCGGCGGGCGCGATCGCCGCCGGGCACACGCGATCGCTCGTTACAGAGCGGGGAACGGGAGCTGTGTGTGAAAACACACAGCGCTCGTTCCTGTCAGCGGGGGAAACGCTGATTTTCTGTTCATACAATGTATGAACAGAAGATCAGTGATTCCCCTAGTGAGGCCACCCCCCCCATACAGTTAGAACACACTAGGAACACACTTAACCCCTTCCCTGCCCCCTAGTGTTAACCCCTTCACTGCCAATGGCATTTTTATAGTAATCCAATGCATTTTTATAGCATTGATCGCTAAAAAAATGCCAATGGTCCCAAAAATGTGTCAAAAGTGTCCGATGTGTCCGCCATAATATCGCAGTACCGAAAAAAAATGCTGATCGTCGCCATTACTAGTAAAAAAAAAATAATAATAAAAATGCCATAAAACTACCCCCTATTTTGTAAACGCTATAACTTTTGCGCAAACCAATCAATAAACGCTAATTGCGATTTTTTTTTACGAAAAATATGTAGAAGAATACGTATCGGCCTAAACTGAGGGAAAAATATTTTTTTTTAATATATTTTTGGGGATATTTATTATAGAAAAATGTAAAAAATATTGCATTTTTTTCAAAATAGTCGCTCTGTTTTTGTTTATAGCGCAAAAAATAAAAACCGCAGAGATGATCAAATACCACCAAAAGAAAGCTCTATTTGTGGGAAAAAAAGGACGCCAATTTTGTTTGGTAGCCACGTCGCACGACCGCGCAATTGTCAGTTAAAGCGACGCAGCGCCGAATCTCAAAAAGTGCTCTGGTCTTTGGACAGCAATATGGTCCGGGGCTGAAGTGGTTAAAAGTAAAACTGCCCAAAAAAATGATTTTTTATTTTTATTAATTTAATAGAATGTTTTATATCATTTCTCTGACCTTCTCCCTCCTGATGTGTCTCATAGGTGAGCGTTATTTGTTTGTTTCCTTTGCAGGGCCGGGAAAATTTCTTTTTTTTATTTATTATTAGAAATAAAAATCCTTCTTTATATTGGCTGAATATTTATTTATTTATTACTATGACCCACCAAATAAATAAAGTACATTTCCCACTCCTGTGCTCCTGAGGAGACCGGGAAAGGTGAGCAGTCAGGGAAACGGTAGAGATGGGCTCAGGAATGTTCGGATCGTCTGAACTCGAGGTCTGCCGAGATTTCACCTTAAAGAAATTGGCATGGTAAAGGGATCTGAGGCAGGGGCGTGCTGGGTGGAAATCTACTGCACTAGTGGGATGCACTGATGGACACTGATAGGCTGCACCAATGGCCACTAATGAGGTGGCACTGACAGGCTGAACTGGTAGCCACTAATGAGGTGGCACTGATAGGCTCCACTGGTGGGCACTGATGAGGTTGCACTGATAGGCTGCACTGGTGGGCACTCATGGGGTGACACTGATAGGCTGCACTGATGAGGTTGCACTGATAGGCTGCACTGGTGGGCACGGATGAGGTTGCACTGACAGGCTGCACTGGAGGGCACTCATGAGGTGACACTGATAGGCTGCACTGGTGGGCAATAATGAGGTGACACTGATAGGCTGCACTGGTGGGCACTCATGGAGTGACACTGATAGGCTGCACTGGTGGGCAATAATGGACACTGATAGGCTGCACCGATGGCCACTAATGAGGTGGCACTGACAGGCTGAACTGGTGGCCACTAATGAGGTGGCACTGATAGGCTCCACTGGTGGGCACTCATGGGGTGACACTGATAGGCTGCACTGGTGGGCACTCATGGGGTGACACTGATAGGCTGCACTGGTGGGCAATAATGGACACTGATAGGCTGCGCCGATGGGCTCTAATGAGGTGGCACTGACAGGCTGAACTGGTGGCAACTAATGAGGTGGCACTAATAGGCTGCCCTGGTGGGCAATTATGAGGTGACACTGATGGACACTGATAGGCTGCACCCCACCTCTCCACCCTAAACAATAACCTCCTCCCCAGTTCCCCTCCCTAGATTTTCTGAGATGAAGGGAAAAAAAATTGGTCTAAAATATCGGCCGCCAAAACCGGCAACATATATCAGCCGCCCCGATTTCTAAATATCCATCAGCCAGAGAAAAGGCCATATCGCACAATCTCTAGTCTGAAACCACCAGTACAATCCTGCCAGGAAGCGGTTCTTACCCATGTCCAATCATAAGCAGCCGAAGCATTACCCACCCCTCAGCCACATGTAAACAAGGGGCGTGTCTAGGTGTGGCAGAGGGTCAGGGAATGCCTCGGCTGCTTATGATTGGCCATGGACAGATGACGGCTTCCTGCGACACATCCAACACTTTTGACACATTTTTGGGACCATTGCTATAAAAATGCACTGATTACTGTGAACATGGCAGTGAAGGGGTTAACCACTAGGGGGCGCTGTAGAGGTTAAGTGTGACCTAATGTGTGTTTCTTACTGTAGGGGGGGCGTGGCTGTACGCGTGGCGTTACTGATCGTCTGTTCCCTGTCATCGTGAACGGCAATCACTGACAATGCCACAGAGAAGAACAGGGAAGGTTTGTTTACACCTCACCTCTCCCCGTTCTTCAGCTCATGTGAACCGATCGGCCACAAATGGGCACTGACTGGCAACATGGGCACTGACTGGAAGAAAATATAAAACAAGTGATGCCTAACAATGCCATCATCAGTGTCTATCAGTGCCCATCCATGCCCATCTGTGCCACCCATCAGTGCCACCTGTGCCATCAATTGTCACCACTGTGCCATCAATTGTCACCACTGTGCATGAGTGCTCATCAGTGCTGCCTATGAGTGCTCATCCGCGGCACATACCAGCGTCGCCTATTGGTGCCCATCAGTGTCACCTCATTGGTGCCACCTAATCGGTGCCCATCAGTGCAGCCATATCAGTGCTCGTAATTGAAGAAGAAAACGTATTTACAAAAAAAATTACAGAAAAAAATAAAAACTTTATTTAAAAAAAAAAATTGGCCTTTGTTTAGTTGCTGTTGCGCAAAAATATAAAAATCGCAGAGATGATCAAATACCACCAGAAGAAATCTCTATTTGTGGGAAAAAATGATAAAAAATAGTTTGTGTGCAGTGTAGCACGACCGCGCAATTGTCATTCAAAATGCAACAGCGCTGAAAGCTGAAAATTGGCCTGGGCAGGAAGGTGTATAAGTGCCCCCCGGTATGGAAGTGGTTAAAGGCGTTGTAAAGGACATTTTTTCCCCTAAATATCTTCCTTTCCCTCAGTGCAGTCCTCCTTCACTTACCTCATCCTTCCATTTTGCTTTTATATGTCCTTATTTCTTCTGAGAAATCCTCACTTCCTGTTCTTCTGTCTGTAACTCCACACAGTAATGCAAGGCTTTCTCCCTGGTGTGTAGTGTCGTGCTCGCCCCCTCCCTTGGACTACTGGAGAGTCAGGACGCCCACTAACACACAGCTTCTTTATCTGCAACGTAGAGGGCGTCCTGACTCTCCTGTAGTCCATAAAAAATTTCCTCAGTTTAGGCCAAATATGTCTTCTACATATTTATGGTAAAAAAAAATCTCAATAAGCGATTATTGATCGATTTGTGCAAAAGTCATAGGGCTAGATTCACGTAGGAGCGCGTATCTTTGTGCGGGCGTAGCGTATCCTATTTACGTTACGCCTCCGCAACTTTTACAGGCAAGTGGTGTATTCACAAAGCACTTGCTCCGTAAGTTGCGGCGGCGTAGCGAAATTGGGCCGGCGTATCCGCGCGTAATTCAAATTGGGCAGGTAGGGGGCGTGTTGTATTTAAATTAACGGTGACCTCACGTAAATGACGCGCCGAACGAACTGCGCATGCACCGGCCGTGGACGTATCACAGTGCGCATGCTCCAAATCACGTCGCAAATAGTCAATGAAAACGACGTGAACGTAACTTACGCCCAGCCCCATTCTGAATCGGCTTACGCAAATGACGTAAAATTTATACATTTCGACGCGGTCCCAACGTCCATACTTAACATTGGCTGCGCCATCTTTTTGTTGGAATATCTTTACGCCTAAAATCACCTTACGTAAACGGCGTATCAGTACTGCGACGGCCGGGCGTACGTTCGTGAAACGGCGTATCTTGCCAATTTACATATTCGACGCGTAAATCGACGGAAGCGCCACCTAGCGGCCAGCATAAATATGCAACTAAGATACGACGGCGTAAGAGTCTCTTACGCCGCTCGTATCTTAGCTCAATTCCGGCGCATCCTGTTTTCTGAATACAGAAAAAAGATACGCCGGCGCATCTAAGAAGTTACGCGGCGTATATTGAGATACGCCGCGTAACTTCTTACTGAATCTGGCCCATAGCATCTACAAAATAGGGGATAGTTTTATGGCATCTTTATTAATATATATTTGTGTGCGCTTTTCTAGTGGCGGCGATGAGCGATTTGTATCGTGACTGCAACATCATGACACTTTTGACACATTTTTGACACATTTTTGGGACCATTGTCATTTTTACAGCGAATAGTGCTATAAAAATGCACTGATTACTGTGAAAATTACACTGGCAGTGAAGGGGTTAACCACTAGGTGGCGCTGTAGGGGTTAAGTGTTCCCTAGGAAGTGATTCTTGCTTTAGGGGGGCGTGGCTACATTGTGACATGTCACTGATCGTTGTTCCTGATGACACTAGGTCAGAGCATGGTGCAGTGTCACTAGGCAGAATGGGGAGATCTCCCCGTTCTTGAGCTCTGTGACCCGATCGCGAGACACTGGCGGTGATCGCGTCCGCGGGTCCGGTCATGGAGCTCGCTGCAGGGTTGTGAGCGGGCCGGCGGCCACGCGTGTGACCACACGGCTTCAATTTAAAAAGGGGCGTACCAGTACGCCCTTTTGCCTGTCCGTGCCTTTTTGCCGACGTCTTGCGCTGGTCGGCAAGTGGTTACCTACCTCTCAGGTGGAGGAAGATATCGCGCAGACGGGGAAGTACAGAGTCCATTGTGCACCTCAACAGGTTCAAACGTAAGGCAGCCAAATACTTTGGTGGGAGTGGGAACCACTTTATAGAGAATCCTATTGCATTGCTTCCTTTGTGTGAAATCCCCGGAGCTCCTTCCAGTTCCCTCCTTTCCCATATCAAATGACATCGTTGTGTCTCCATTTTATTTCAGGTAGCTGAGAAAGTGAAACATTCTTCAGGATGTGCTCCATTATCCGCCACAAAACGACGCCCCGACGCCGGCATACCGTGCTGAGATCTCGTGCCCAAGGGATAGAATACAACTGACTGCTTATTGAACCCACTGGCATCTACCAAAAGGTGAAATGTCATTTTAGAACACTAATGCCGCGTACACACGGACGTTTTTTGTGATGAAATAAAACGACGTTTTAAAAAACTTCATTTAAAATGATGGTGTGTGGGCAAAACGTCGTTTTATGTCTTCTGAAAAACGACCAAAAAAAAAATTCGAACATGTTTGAATTTTTTATGTCGTTTTTCAAAATGTAGTTTTTTGTGTCATAAAAAATGATCGTGTGTGGGATAAAACGACGTTTTTAAACCCGCGCATGCTCAGAAGCAAGTTATGACGCGAACTTCAATGGAACAGAGTGCCGTCGAACGTGGTGAACGTAACCGCGCTTTGCAAGAGCATTTTCAGAAAACGATGGTGTGCAGGCAACGTTGTTTTTTAAAATTAAGTTTGAAAAACGTTGTTTTGTTTTGTGAGATAAAACAAAGTTTTTTTCACATCACAAAATGTGATCGTGTGTACGCGGCATAAGGCCCAGATTCACAAAGCTCTTACGCCGACGTAAGTGCAAATGTGCGCCCGTAAGTGCAAATTTGCACCGGCGTATCTGCGTCGGACCCACAAACCAACATACGCCTAAAAACTGGCCACCCTACGCCGACGTAGCTTCCTTAACTCGGCGTAGCGTGGGCGTACTTTTCATCTGGACGCATGTTGCTGCTCCCGTTGATTAAGCATTCAAATAGGCAAATACGGCGATTCACGAACATAGGTGCGCCCGATGCGAGGTGCGCGTAAATTGTACGTCCGGCGTGAAGTTATTCCCCATAAATGGAGCGCAACAGACATGCAAAGGTCTGCCCCAGAGAACACAGGCCGCCGTAATGGGCGTATGTTACGTTCACGGCATACGTGGTGATCCGGCGTAAAACACTGCACTATGCTCGGACTATCATTTGCATGGGGTCACGCCCACTTCCACTCACGCTGGCCTGCGCCTTCGAAAATACGCTACACTGGCACATTTGGTGAGCAATGGCTTGCTGAATGCAGTGCGTGCCTCTCTGCGTTGCGCCAGCGTAGCGTACTTTGTGTGCTACGCAGGCGTAAATGTGCGCCCTCCTCTGTGAATCCGGGCCTCACCCTTCAGCTGAATGAGAACCTAAAATGCACCATTTTCTATGACCATCTATGATATGAAATAGTGAAATGTTTAAATACACGTGCGCTATTCCTGTCTTTGTGTATCAATTTTATTTGGTTAGTTATTTGGGCGCACAGCCACCGATGATGTCACCGTTGCATGCGCCCTGAAAGAACGGCAAACCCGCGCTGTTCATTCAGAGCGCTGTGCCTCCCGCGTGCGAGTGATGCCAACGCGGCTCGACCATTCAAGCTGCCGCAGTCTGCTAACCCAGAAGGGAGACCGGGTAATGATGGAACCTCAGCGGTGACTGCGCACTGCTCGAGGGCCTTCGTTCTAAGGTAAGCGTTTTCATAATGTGCTAGTATGCCATGTCTTGCAGGGGATTCCCCCCCATGATGTGGTTTACTACCCTTTAGGGCTGCTTCACACCACAAAACACACTCCAGAGACGTTCCAGCATGTTTTTGATGCGTTTCCGGATGCATTCTAGGTACGCTTTTAAAAAACTCTCCCTATTTGGAACTATATTGGGGTTGAGTGCGTTTTCAATGCATTTCAGTGCATTCTGGTGCATTTTGATGCTTTTTAGTACAGTCCAGTGCAGGAAAAAATGCAGCATGTTCTTCTCCTTTCTTTTTTTTTTTTTGACTGCACCGGACTTCTGTGTTTACAAGCGATTGCAGTGAGCAGGCACCAAACGGTCTGAGGACTGAGTTCCACCTGAAAAAAAGCCCTGTGCCAATTAGTGCCCATCAGTGCCTCATCAGTGTCACCTATCAGTGCTGCCTATCAGTGCCCATTAGTGTTATCTATTAGTGCTGCCTCATCATTGCCCACTAGTGCAGCCTATCTGTGCCACCTGATTAGTGCCCATCAGTACCCATCAGTTCAGTCTATCAGTGCCCATCAGTGCAGCCTTATCAGCACACATTAGTGAAGGAGAAAAATGACCACACTGTTTGTAGAGGAAGGGCCTCTGTACTTGCCGGCCGGCTAACTTTTATGCTTTTAAAACGTTGTTATTGTAAGTACAATACTTTTACTACCATTTAACAAAGTGTAGACGTTATTACCCCATGGTCCCTCTCCTTCCTTTTATGTTGGTCCAAACACAATAGGGAGCTTGTGCTGCAGCCAAGGAGTGTGTGATACGTTGGGTGTCTGCTTTGTGTCCTGTTATCATTACTCTGCATGCAATCTAAAGGCCGGGGCTGGGTTAGAGCCCAATGTGTGTCTCTGCTTGCCTCTGGTAAGTGGCCATTTGGTTTACAGTGGTGGGCACGTCTCTTGTACCAAGCACTGTGATGTCACCATACCTGACATGTGGACTAATGTATAACCTATGGTCCTGTTTGGCACACTGATTTCTATTGGTGTATGACATGTACGGAATTTTTTATGTCATAAGGACTGTTATATACCAACATTTCATGTCATCTTAAGGACTGATGTGAATTTTAAATTGAATTTGTTTGCGCAGCTCCCTCTTTTACATCTGTGTGTATCCCACTAGTGCTGCTGCCCCAGAGCCCCGGATGGCAACCCCCTTTTTTTTTATATATTTTTTTATTTTTTATAAAAAATATTTTTAATGCATTTATTTTATATATATATATATATATATATATATATATATTTTTTTTATCATTATTAACCACTTGCCCCCCGCCAATAACATATTGACAGCGGCAAAGTGGTTACTAGTTCCTGACCTGACGTCATATGACGTCACCAGGATACTGAGCCGCTGCGCGCCCCCGTGGGCGCGCGGCGATCGGTGATGCGGGGTGTCAGTCTGACACCCTGCTTCCCCGATCTCGGTAATGAGTCTCCGGAGGAGCCTCGTTACTATGTGATCAGCCGTGTCCAATCACGGCTGATCACAAAGTAAACAGGAAGAGCCGTTGACGGCTCTTCCTCACTCGCGTCTGATACAGGAGAGCCGATCAGCGGCTCTCCTGACAGGGGGGGTTCGCGCTGATTATCAGCGCAGCCCCCCCTCGGATCGCCACACTGGGCCACCAGGGAATGCCCACACTAGACCACCAAGGAATAAAAAAAAAAAGGGGGGCAACAAAAAAAATTATCGTAAAAAAATAAAAAAAATGACAGTAAAAAAACAATGCCAATCAGTGCCTGATTGGCAACATGGATGCACCAGTGCCACCCCAGTGTCCATCAGTGCCACCCCAGTGTCTATCAGTGCCACCCCACAGTGCCAATCCATGCCCAGTGCGTACCCATCAGTGCCACCCATAAGTACCCATCAGTGCCACCTATGAGGGCCCATCAGTGCCGCATACCAGCGCCGCCTATCAGTGCCCATCAGTACTACCTCATCAGTGCCACCTCATCAGTGCCCATCAGTGCCTTTTGTTTTTTTTTTTTCTAGATTTTCCTCCTTTAAAATTGGGTGCGTCTTATACAGTGAAAAATACGGTAAGTGTCCTAATATTAAAAGTCAGCAGCTGCAGTATTTGTAGCTGCTGGCTTTTAATAAAAAAAAATCAGCAGACATCCGCTTTAAGCTCAATAATGGAAAAACAATTAGTTGATTCTGCCAGAAATCTTGTGAGCTTCCTGTGCTCTCTACCTGTGCTGCACTCTTACCAGTTACATTGCTTCAGCTGTCTCTGAGGACTACAGCACACCTCCCTCCTATGTTTTGTTGGAGAAGAGGAGAGGTGTTATGTAGCACTAACATTTTTCCCATTCTAGCCTAACAACTGTGCTCCTCAACTGCAGTACAGTCGGCGTTGTCGCCCTAGGAAGGAAGTGTGTTACGGGCAGGATCACCAGATGAAAATAAAGGGGAATAATTGCCTGGGAAAAAAAATTCAGCCACCACATGCGGTAAGCTGCAGCTTTAAGGGCCCTTTCACACCAGCGGACCTTCTGTTCGCTTTTTCATCCATCCGTTTACGGATGAAAATGGGACGTGCATGTATGGCAGAGCGGGTGTCAACGGATGAACATCTGCTAACACCCGATCTCATCCGTGTCCGCTATGCTCCGATTCTGCAGACGGAGGAAAATCCTATTTTTCCATCCGTCTGCGGTGCGGATCGGGTGAAGATGGACAGACAGTCCGTGTTCATCCGATTCCCCCCCCCCATAGGGGAGAGCGGAGATCTGACAGGGCGGTCCCTGCACAATGTGTGTGGCCCGCCCTGTCAGTGAAGCGATCCCCGCTCAGCAAACAGATGAGACAAGTACGGATCCTGCGTCAGCGCCAGTATGCTGGTTTTTTTTTTAACCACTTAAGGACCGCCTACTGCACATTTACGTCGGCAGAATGGCACGGCTGGGCACATCAACGTATATATACGTTGATTTTAGTACCCAGCCGTGGGTCGCGGGCGCGCGCCTGCAACCCGGTCCGAAGCTCCGGGACCGCGGGATTCGCGGACCCGATCGCCGCTGCAGTGCGGCGATCCGTCCCTGGAGCGGAAGAACGGGGAGAGCCGTGTGTACACACGGCTTCCCCGTGCTTCTCTGTGGCTGTAGCATCGATCGCGTCATCCCTGTAATAGGGGGACGTGATCGATGACGTCACACCTACAGCCACACCCCCCTACAGTAGTAAACAAAACACATAGGCACACATCCCCTACAGCGCCACCTGTGGTTAACTCCCAAACTGCAACTGCCATTTCCACAGTAAACAATGCAAATTTAAATGCATTTTTTGCTGTGAAAATGACAATTGTCCCAAAAATGTGTCAAAATTGTCCGAAGTGTCCGCCATATTGTCGCAGTGACGAAAAAAATCGCTGATCGCCGCTATTAGTAGTAAAAAAAAAAAAAAATTAATAAAAATGCAATAAAACTATTCCTTATTTTGTAAACGCTATAAATTTTGCGAAAACCAACCGATGAACGCTTATTGCGATTTTTTTTTTTTTTACCAAAAATACGTAGAAGAATACGTATCGGCCTAAACTGAGGAAAAAAAATGTTTTTTTATATATTTTTGGGGGATTTTTATTATAGCAAAAAGTAAAAAATATTGAATTTTTTTTAAAATTGTCGCTCTATTTTTGTTTATAGCGCAAAAAATAAAAACCGCAGAGGTGATCAAATAACACCAAAAGAAAGCTCTATTTGTGGGGAAAAAAGGACGCCAATTTTGTTTGGGAGCCACGTCGCACGACCGCGCAATTGTCAGTTAAAGCGACGCAGTGCCGAATCGCAAAAAGGGGCAAGGTCCTTTACCTGCATTTTGGTCCGGGTCTTAAGTGGTTAAATGCCCCACTTACTGTGCAATCATTCATTTTGATTTATTTCCCCCGCGGTGGATGGCGCCTGTATAGCCTGTCACGGCTTCCGAAAATACCCGATTTAGGACTCGGGTATTTCAGGCGCTATGCGGCGCCTGCGCACAGACCTAGGAGCTGACTGCGCAGGCGCCGTATTTCTCCGAGTCCTATTTCGGCTTTTTTCGGAGGGCGTGACGCGCCATAGGACTCAGAGAAATTTCGGTTTCCCTTAGTTGGAATGGCAGCGCCTGCATCTGAGCCAGTTGACAAATCCGCCTCGGGGGGCCCTTGACAGGTAAGGCCGCATACACAATATGACGGTCGTCGAACATATCTCCGCCATCCATTCCCTTCTTCTCCCATAAAAGAAATCACCCAATATTCCCCGACTAGGAATATCCCTGGAATCGCTGAATAATCCACACATGAGCCATGGCTTAATGCTGAATGTAACAGGACACACTTTATTGAAAGTACACAGCACACTTTATACAGGATTTGGAACATCCCGCCCCCAACAACCGCTTTCTTATTGGTCCATTGTAAAGTATGCAGTCTTCAATCTGGTCCTCTTAAACCATGCAAATGAGGACTTGAAAATGTCTCAGCAGAGATTGGTCCCAAAGCTTGAATAGCCTGAATATGTGTGTTCAGACAAAAGCCCCAGGGGGTCAATCAATGTACACAATAGCCAGCCACAGAACAATGGAGCCGTCTGGAGAATTGAGACAGGGCAGAAGTCATTTACACCTGATAATAGAAAGGCTTTAAACAGGGTTATCACACAATGGACAATAAGTATCACTTATAAAACTGTTGACCTGGCTGGGGTTCAGAATCAAATCTGTAATACATGAATTAGGATTTCAGTATTTCATGGTCCATGACACACACGATCGAATTTGTCCGCTGAAACTGGTCCGACGGACCATTTCAGCAGATAAATCCGATCGTGTGTATGGGCTAGCGGACATGTTTGTCCGGTGGACAAATTTTAAAGCATGCTTTAAAATTTGTCCGCCGGAGACATGTCCATCGGATATGTCCGCTGGTTAGTACACTAACCAGCGGACATATCTGCCCGCACATGCGTCGAATGGATTCGATGCATGTGCGGAAGTATTTTTCTTCCTGGTTCAGTGACGTGGCGGCGTCAACGTCACCGCGCTGTCTGCCGGCGGGGATTTTGATCCGATGGTGTGTACACGCCATTGGACCAAAATCCGATGAGACATGTCCGCTGTAAACTGTCCGTCGGACAAGTTTGAGCGGACATGTCTCATCGTGTGTACACAGCCTAAGTCATACCCCTACCCATTCACCAAAAAAGTGTCACAAGCTAATAAAAACACATCGTTTTTGACAATTCTTTTATTAAAAAAATTGCACCCCCCGCTGTAAATCCACCGTCAATCACGCCGTCCGCTGGACTCGACAAAAGGAGAAATTACAAAGATGCTCCTGCTGTCGGTGAAGGCTGGCTGGCTATTGCAGGCTCTGCTGTCTGACATTTCTTATATAGGTAGGGGCAGGGCCATCTGGCTACGTCACTCAGTGGCCCCACCCCCTTGTGATATCAGGTGCATGCGGGTGGGGGTGCTCTCTCGTCTCCCCTCCTTTCCTGACCTGCTGAATTGCATGCCCGGATAGGGGTCTGATATGGATTTTGGGGAGGGACCCCTCGCTGTTTTGAAAAAAAAAAATTGGTGTGGGCTTCCCAGAACATTCATACCAGACCTGTAGAGCCTGGTATGGACTTTTATATATATATATATATATATATATATATATATATATATATATATATAATTTTTTTTTTTAATTGTCTGCCTTTTATATTTATTTATTTATTTTTACATTGTCTGCCTTTTATATTTATTTATTTATTTTTACAATCAGCCCGCTAAAAGCTGATGAGTCATCAGTTTTTAGATTCCCGGCCCGCTACTTAGCGACCAGCTATTCATCAAAAAACAGCCTGGGGGTCCATCGACATTAAGGCTGTTTTTGACAATTACTGCCAGCAAAAACCTCCCAGAGTCTGGAGGAAGAGTGGAGAGACAAAGGGCTAGATTCAGGTAGATCGGCGTAAAAATCTGCGGGCGTAGCGTATCTCATTTATGCTACACCTCCGCAACTTTTACGGGCAAGTGCTGTATTCACAAAGCACTTGCTCCGTAAGTTGCGGCGGCGTACCGTAAATGGGCCGGTGTATCCCCTCGTAATTCAAATTGGCAATCTAGGGGGTGTGTTATATGCAAACTAATCGAGACCCGACGTAATCGACGCACTGAACGAATTGCGCATTCGCCAGCCGTGAACATAGCCCAGTGCGCATGCTCCAAATCACGTCGCAATAAGTCAATGAAAACGACGTGAACGTAACTTACGCCCAACCCCATTCTGAATCGACTTGCACAAATGACGTAAACGACGTACAATACGACGCTGTCCTGACGTCCATACTTAACATTGCCTGCGCCTCATATAGCAGGGGTAACTTTACGCCGGATTTGCGCAAAAAATACGCTACGTTCGTGAATTGGCGTATCTATCTCAATTGCATATTTGACGCGTAAATCGATGGGAAGGGCCACCTAGCGGCCAGCGTAAATATGCAACTTAGATACGACGGCGTAAGTGACTTACACCAGTCGGATCGAAGGCAAATCTATGCGTAACTGATTCTATTAATCAGCCGCATAGATAGGACGCCTCCGACGCAGACATACGACGGTGTATCTGGAGATACGCCGTCGTATCTCCTACCTGAATCTAGCCCACAGAATCCAAGTTGCATGAGGTTCAGTGTGAATTTTCCACAGTCAGTGATGGTTTGGGGAGCCAAAAAATCTGCTGATAAGAGGAATGGAGGAGCTCAACTATGAGGAAAGATTAGAGGAACTGAATTCATTCTCTTGAAGAAGCGATTAAGGGGGGATATGATATGATCAACATACATTAATACATAAGTGGTCCATATAGTGAACTTGTGTAGAGTTATTCACATTCAAAGGACAAGGGGGCACTCTCTATGTCTGGAGTAAAAGATTTCCAAATATGGAAAGGCTTCTTCACAGTAAGAGCTGTGAAAATGTGGAATAGACTCGAGAAATAATTCTGGCCAGCTCAGCAGATTGCGTTTTTTATTTTATTTTTTAATAAAAGAAGCTGGATGCATTTGTAAAATCACAATCTATAACAGGATGGTAACATTGATAGATAATAAAACAATTGCATGTTGATCCAAGGGATATCCGATTGCCTTTGGGGAATCGGGAAGGAATTTTTTCCCCCAGGAGCAATTTGGACCATGTTTTATAAGTGTTTTTTTTTTACTTTCCTCTGGATTAGCTCTGGGTATAGGATTCTGCATATGAAGGCTCTTTATGTATTTGTTGAACTAGCTAAACTTTTTTAAGCCTGTTGCCCTGTACACACGATCGGTCAATCCGATGAGAACGGTCTGATGGATTTTTTCATCAGTTAACCGAAGAAGCTGACTGATGGTCAGTCATGCCTACACACCATCAGTTAAAAAACCGATCGTGTCAGAACGCGGTGACGTAAAACACAACGACCTGCTGACAAAAATGAAGTTCCGTGCTTCCAAGCATGCGTCGACTTGATTCTGAGCATGCGTGGATTTTTAACCGATTTTTAACGATTGTTTTTTTTTCTATCGGTTAGGTATCCATCGGTTTAATTTTAAAAACAAGTTTCACATTTTTTAACTGATGGATAAATAACCGATGGGGCCCACACACGATCAGTTTGGTCTGATGAAAATGGTCCTTCAGACCGTTCTCATCGGATTGACCGATCGTGTGTACGCGGCATATGTAAAAATGTTGTCACAAATTATTGTTATGTTTTCAAGAGAACAAAACTTGAATGTTTTTTTTTTTTTCCGTAACAAACAATATTGGCAGCTGCAGATGAAAATGAAATTACCTTCTCAACGCTGTATTATTTTTATATAATTATTGGAGTAATTCCAATTTTTTATTTTATTTAAAGAAAGATACGTTTTTCTTTTAAGCACACATTGGTTAGTGAAGTGCGGTTATCTTGTGTTTCAGATGGTATACTATACAACTCCAATAAAAGAAACCTTGGAGTTTTTCATATCCTGTCTGTCCCCAGAAGGAAAGCTTATCATCACCATCATAACAGGTGAGCTCCATAGATTTCTCTTCTGTTTGTGGGAACTAAAGCTGGACGCAATGCTGATGTACCAAACTCTACACCTCTGATTCTGCTTAAAGCGGACTTCCACCTAAAAGTAAAAAACTTCCGCTAATCGGATTCCTCCCCACCTCCAGTGCCAAAATTGACACCTTTTGGGGGGGAGTGGGGACAGGATACCGGTCTTTGACGCAACCCAGATGCCCACAGTTTCAATGGCAGCACCGCGGAGAGGAGGGGGAGAGGTGTGGGGCTCCGTGCGGCCGCATTGCTGGACTGTGGGACAGGTGATTGTCTGTTTATCAAAAGTCAGCAGCTACACATTCTTAAAAAAATAAAATCAAATAAAAATAAATAAATGTTTACTTACCCTAAATAGCTGTTGCTATGCGGAAGTGCCGAATCTGCCTCTTCATCTTCCGCGGTCGATTCTCTTCCTCCTCCTACACTCAGTGTTTTCTTGTGAATGGGGCGCGTTGCATTCTGGGAACTGTGTGTATCCCAGAAAGCAGCCAAACCATTCACATGCGCAGTAGGAAACGGGCAGTAAAGCCACAGGGGTTCACTGCCTGTTTGCCTTGCTGTGAATGGCGGCGCCTGGAGCTGCCAGGATCGAGGATCGGCCTCGGCGGGGGCTGATATCGCTGGCGACTAGGACAGGTAAACGTCCCTATTAAAAGTCAGCAGCTACAGTGTTAGCAGCTGCTGACTTAAAATGTTTTTTTTTTTTTTTTTTTTTTTACTGGACCTCTTCTTTAATTAACAAAAAAAAAGCCTGAGGCTCCGCTTTAACTGCCTGGCTGTCATGCTGATCAAGAAGTGTCAGTACATTAAGTCTTTGACACGTATCCAAATCGGTTCTGATTTCACTGGCTGTCTGTATTACTTATTCTGAATCTCCAGCAGGGGTGTGGCTAGGTCTACAAAAGATCTGGGGCTAAAGCCCATAGCAGTGAAGTGATGAAAGTGATACACTTGGGTGTGCATACACGTGTATAAAATATATGTGTGTGTGTATATATTTCACGTTATATACTTTCATTACATCAGGGTCCCCAGAGAGCCCCTCCCTTAGATCGGGGTCCCCAGAGAGCCTCTCCCTTAGATCGGGGTCCCAGAGAGAGCCTCTCCCTTAGATCGGGGTCCCCAGAGAGAGCCTCTCCCTTAGATCGGGGTCCCCAGAGAGAGCCTCTCCCTTAGATCGGGGTCCCCAGAGAGAGCCTCTCCCTTAGATCGGGGTCCCCAGAGAGAGCCTCTCCCTTAGATCGGGGTCCCCAGAGAGAGCCTCTCCCTTAGATCGGGGTCCCCAGAGAGAGCCTCCCCCTTAGATCGGGGTCCCCAGAGAGAGCCTCCCCCTTAGATCGGGGTCCCCAGAGAGAGCCTCCCCCTTAGATCGGGGTCCCCAGAGAGAGCCTCCCCCTTAGATCGGGGTCCCCAGAGAGAGCCTCCCCCTTAGATCGGGGTCCCCAGAGAGAGCCTCCCCCTTAGATCGGGGTCCCCAGAGAGAGCCTCCCCCTTAGATCGGGGTCCCCAGAGAGAGCCTCCCCCTTAGATCGGGGTCCCCAGAGAGAGCCTCCCCCTTAGATCGGGGTCCCCAGAGAGAGCCTCCCCCTTAGATCGGGGTCCCCAGAGAGAGCCTCCCCCTTAGATCGGGGTCCCCAGAGAGAGCCTCCCCCTTAGATCAGGGTCCCCAGAGAGAGCCTCCCCCTTAGATCAGGGTGCCCAGAGAGAGCCTCCCCCTTAGATCACCACCAAATGTCGATTGTCACTTGCTGGGTCACCTGCCACCAAATGCAGCACATGTGCATTGACTAGGTCCCAGAGACAGGGTGGCAGTGAGAGATAATGTAATCTCTCTGCTGCCCACAGTGGCACAGTGAGGACGGAACAGCGGTTAGAGGCTAGGGTATACAGACATGCTAGGGTAGTATAGAGTTTCCCCCTCCCCCTCCTCCATGGCCTGCACTCACCTGGCACCTCCCCTGCTCATGAGCTTGTATTATAAAATTCCTCCGGGCTCTATCATATGGGTGGAGCAAGGGAGGAGACTCGCTCTCACACTGATCTCTGGCTGTCACTGAAGCACCGATTGCAGACTCAGTGAGAGTGCTGTGGCTGTGCGGGACATCGCTGTGTCAAGCAGCCCGCAACACTCTTGCTGAGTCTGCCCCCGGTGCAAATCGTGTAGTTAGTGCCTGCCCTGCTCTGCCACCTCTCTCAAATTGCCGCCTGGTTCTATTGGGACACATGGTAGGGCTGGCCCTGAACTCTGGACAGCAGATTCGGGGCTAGAGCCCTAGAAGCTACCCCCTAGTGATGCCACTGGTCTCCAGTATTGAAGCCAGAGACAACCAGGCAATGAACAGGTTCAGAAGGTCATCCTATTTATTTCCCTTAGTATGGGTTTCCTTTTAACATCTGTAGATATCTCCTAAAATGTATTTTGTAAATGTAAAGGCAAAGGTCAAAAGAAAAAAGTGACTTTGTTGGTTTAATAAAGGTAATGCTAGATGTTGTCAATGACCGTGTATGGTGCCTGTGATTGGCTGCTCCTGGAAAGTCACACCTCTCACTGATTGGTCTACAGGGGACTGCGGATGGAATAAGTTGTTCAAGAGACACAAATGGCTTTCGCAGGAAGATTATTGCATGGATTTGTGCTCGGAGGACATCACCGCGATCCTTGACACCATCCCCGTGAGATACGAGACCCATGACATCGACTCGTACTTCGACATCACCGAGTGCTTTGTAGAGGGCAGTGACGTTGGCGGGATGTTGCTCGATGCGGTCACAGAGAAATTACACTTTGCAGAAACGGCACCCGCTGACATCAAAGCGAAAATCATGGAGGACCTGCAAAGCCCAGAATTCAGCGTCAGGAGAGATGGCAAGATCTTGTTGGATACAAGGATTAAAGCAATTGTGGTTGGGTAGCAAATAGTTTTTGTTTTTTTACTTTTCAAAAAGACAACTGTCATTAGAGACACTCTGAGATTGTCATTGCTGACCTTCCTATAAAAATGCTTGTTTTCTGGCTGTATTTGACCTTAACCCTTTTAAATCTCCTACATGACTGGTCAAGCAAAAAAGAAGAGTTCTCTTTTCATTAAATTTGAATTTAACCACCTAAAGGGTTTGTAAAGGATTTTTTTTTCTATCTTAATAGCTTCCTTTACCGTAATGCAGTGCTGTTTTCATGTCCTCATTGTTCGTTTTTGCTCTCAAGTTGCTGTAATCCTTCTCTGATCTCCACACTTCCTGGTTGTCTGTTTCCTGATCACCACAGTCCTGGGAGCTTTCTCTCTGTGGTCACTAATCAAGGAGGTGTGATTACTGTGTGTCTAAAACCCCTCAGCACCAATCCGTTTTGTTTTCCAACCCATCACTGCCCTGTATTGGCTCTGTGGCTCTGTACATCACAGAAGCGGGTAACAACATGCAAAATCGAAACTAGAACTGCAGGTACATTTTTTTATTTGATTTGTATCTATTTTCAATCGTTTTTAACCACTTAACCCCCGAACCATATTGCTGCCCAATGACCAGCACCTTTTGTGATTCGTCACTGGGTCGCTTTAACTGACAATTGCGCGGTCGTGCGACGTGGCTCCCAAACTAAATTGGCGTCCTTTTTTTCCCACAAGTAGAGCTTTCTTTTGGTGGTATTTGATCGCCTGTGCGGTTTTTATTTCTTTCTCGTACATCACGGGACACAGAGCGGCATATTCATTACTATGTGGGTTATATGGAGTACCTTCAGGTGTGGACACTGGCAATCTCAAACAGGAAGTCCCCTCCCTATATAACCCCCTCCCCTAGAGGGAGTCCCTCAGTTTTTTCGCCAGTGTCTTAGGTGTTGGTCACGGAATAGCTTTGCTCCACATCCTTGGGATTAAGGGCGGGCTAACCGGATCTGTCCAAGGAGCCTCAGTGCCAAAGTGGACAGTACCCGGGCCCCAAGCCGTGGGGTTTTGCCTATAATGCTCCTCTTTGGAGGGCTGGACCCTGGGCCCAGGACTTGGAGTTTGTAAAAACCATAAGTTCCTGTTTGCCAGGGTGCTATATAGGTCCAGGACAGTGGGTACCTTCATAGGACCCCAGGGCCTGAAGGTCTACTACGCTACCCACGGAGATGGGAGAAGATTGGATCAGTTTGCTGGACAAACATCCTGCAGCATGGAGCAGGTAAGGGGGAGCCTGCGGGACTTGGTTCGACAGCAGGCTCTCCGGGGTAACCTAAAAGGGGGGATAGCCTAAGTATGCTCTGCATGGGCAACCTTGTTCACTATGTCTAAAGAGAGACAGGATGACACCTTTTCTCCCCCATCACTAGGTCCCCCTGTCTAAATATGTGTGCTAGCTAAACCTGCTGTTCTTCCTAGGGCTAGTAAGGATCCCTAGGGGCCTTTGGAGAGTCCTACCTGGCCGGGGGTTTGAATCTGCCGCCTGTTTCTGCGTTCCTGGATCTCCAGCAGCGCGGCTCCTCCATGTTCCTCCTGTTTCCGGCATACGCGCGCGCACGTCTTATTGACGTTTTTCGTGCCGTTCAGACAGGAGGGCGGGGGGGGGCGTGCCTGCGGCGTCATACAGGGGCGCGCCTTTGTGCTGTTATAGACAGCAGGCATTGTCAGTGCTCAGTCTGAGGCTGATTTTCAGAGGAGAGGACGCAGAGCGGCAGAACAGTGACTCCCGGTGGCGGAAGAGGGGTAGTACATGTGGACTTTGTTCCAATACCTTTTTGTTAAGCCAAGAAATTCCCCTTTTTTGCAGCAGGTTTGGAGGCTGGCAAACTTAGTTTGGGGTCACGGTATGTTGTCAAAAGAAAATATATAATATATTTAAAAAAAAAAAAAACATACGGGATCCCATCAGTTTTTGGGCATTAGTGATCTATTGTCCCCTAAACTCTGATTTTTGTACTCCTGCCCACTACAGTCTGTTGTGTGGGCGGAGTCCCTCGATTTTGTATTATGGCTTCCAAGGGTTCGGGGTCAAAGGGTACAAAAAAGATCAAAAAACAAAAGGGTTCCCTTTCTGATTCTGATATGCCGATACTTTCCCCGCAACTTATTAACATAAGAAGCGCCTTGGATGAGCCATTAGGGGGATCTGGGGCGGAGGCTGGCCCAGATCAGCCCAGCCCTGTGTTTATCACAGAGGAGATGCTAGCCGTATCCCTAGGGGGGCTAGAAGAGAGAATAGCAGCATTGATCGCTAGAGCTATTCCTGGTAAGAAACGGGTTAGATCCCCATCACCAGGAGGTGTATCCTCAGATGCTGAGATTCTCTCTCCAGAGGAATTGGAATCACAGGAGGATCAACTAGACCTGAACCAAGAGGGTTCAGGGATTGAGGGATCTGCCTCTGAGGAACCATTTTCAGACTCCCAGACAGAAAGACTGTGGGTACAGTCTTTGACGGACATGGTCCGCTCGGCATTTAGTTTACCATTGCCAGAGCCTCAGGTTCCTCCGGTATCCTCTCTGGGCTCTTTGAAAGCTCCGTTAAACAACGCAGTTTTTCCGGTCCATCCTCTCTTGGAGGAATTGATCTTTCGGGATTGGGTACGGCCGGACAGGATTTTTCTGCCACCGAAAAGATTTGCGGTCATTTACCCCATGGAGGAAAAGTTCTCCAAGAGGTGGAGGCTCCCAGTAGTGGATGCAGCCATCTCATGTGTGAATAAATCACTAACTTGCCCGGTGGAAAACATACATATGTTTAAAGATCCGGTTGATAAAAGATTAGAGACACTTTTAAAAGCATCCTTTGCTACGGCAGGAGCAGTGGTGCAGCCAGCGGTGGCTGCAATTGGAGTTTGTCAGGCATTAAAAGACCAGACAAAGGAAATGTTAAAGGACATGCCTACCCAACAAGCAGAAGAGTTTTCTGACATTCCCAGAGCTCTGTGTTTTGCGGTAGATGCTATAAAAGATTCAGCACATCCAGCAGGCCTCTCGTTTATCACTATGTTTGGTGCACATGAGAAGGCTCTTATGGTTGAAGAACTGGGCGGCGGAGCCCCCATGCAAAAAGCTTCTGGCAGGGTTCCCCTTCCATGGAGGACGACTCTTCGGAGAGGATCTGGATAAATATATTCAGACTATTTCAAATGGCAAGAGTACCCTTTTACCGGTCAAAAAGACATTCCGGGCTCCTACATTTAAAAGGCAGCTCTTTCCTGTCTCGGGGCCCTCAAATTCCAGGCAGTATCGACGGCCGCCTGCACGATCCAACGTTAACAGTAGATCGCAGGGACAGACCCCTGGGGGTAAGAGGCCGTGGTATCGCAAGCCGTCAAAGACAGCCCCTAAGTCTACCTTATGAAGGGGCGCCCCCACTCTTGCGGGTGGGGGGAAGGCTTCGTTTCTTCTCAGAAGTTTGGGAAGCCAAGATCCCAGACAAATGGGTCCGGGCATCTGTAACCACAGGTTACAGACTGGAGTTTCTAAGGTATCCTCCGCCTCATTTTCAAGAATCAAGGCTACCAAGGGATCCAGCGAGGAAGGCCTCAATGCTGGCAGCTTTGGATCACCTGCTTGGCCAGGACGTAATTATAGAAGTGCCAGCCCAAGAGCAAGGCCTAGGTTTCTATTCCAATCTCTTTGTCATACCAAAGCCCAACGGCGATGTCAGGCCAATCTTGGACCTAAAGAGGTTAAACGGTTACCTAAGGGTTCGTTCCTTCCGGATGGAATCCATCCGGTCAGCAGCCGCCGCGCTTCAGAAGGACGATTTTCTGGCCTCCATAGACATAAAGGATGCTTACCTTCATGTACCAATCTTTCAGTCGCATCAAAGGTTTTTACGCTTCGCGGTGGGGCAGCGACACTTCCAATTCAGGGCGCTCCCCTTCGGGCTGGCCACGGCCCCCCGGGTATTCACGAAGATCCTAGCCCCAATTCTGGCCAATTTAAGGATCCAAGGGGTCACAGTCCTAGCATACTTGGACGACCTTTTAATCATAGATCACTCACGGCCGGGTCTGCAAAAGGCAGTAAACCTCACGGTTCGGTACCTCGAAGAATTCGGCTGGGTCCTGAACCGGGGAAAGTCAGCGTTCCAGCCTACAAAGCAGTTGGAATACCTCGGCATGAGGTTAGACACAGAACATCAAAAGGTGTTCCTGCCCCTTGTAAAGATCGAAGCTATCAAGGGGTTGGTTCAGTTGGTTCTAAACAAGAAAAAACCAACTATTCGCCTGTGTATGCGATTACTAGGCAAGCTAGTGGCCACATTCGAGGCAGTACCATACGCTCAGATCCACACTCGCGTCCTACAGGCAGCCATTCTAGCAGCCTGGGGCAAGAGGGCACATGCCTTAGAGTCCCCTTTGACGCTATCATCAAGGGTCCGACAAAGCCTGGCCTGGTGGTTGAACCCTCAGAATCTTCTAAAGGGAAAATCCTTCAGCCCTGTTGTCTGGAAGGTAGTTACCACAGACGCCAGCCTGGCAGGCTGGGGGGCGGTCTTCGAGGGGTTCTCCCGCCAGGGAACTTGGGTGAAAGCAGAGAGGCAGCTCCCCATCAATATCTTGGAAATCAGAGCTGCCCGCCTAGCCCTTCTGGCTTGGACCTCCAGATTAAAGGGGTTCCCGGTGAGAATCCAGTCAGACAATGCCACGGCGGTGGCATACATAAACCACCAAGGGGGAACCAGGAGCCAGGCCGCTCAGAGGGAGGTGAACTTGATTTTTCAATGGGCAGAGGTTCATGTACCCTGCATTTCAGCGATATTCATTCCCGGAGTGGACAACCTGCAGGCAGACTTCTTAAGTCGCCAGAGTCTGTTGCCAGGGGAGTGGTCTCTGCATCCCCAGGTCTTTCAGACAATCTGCCAGAGGTGGGGAATGCCGGACGTAGATATAATGGCATCCAGGTTCAACAAGAAACTAGACAGGTTCGTGTCGTGAGCGAGGGATCCTATGGCCTGCGGAACCGATGCGTTGGTTTGCCCTTGGCATCAATTCAAACTTCTATATGCATTCCCTCCACTACAGTTACTCCCGCGCCTGTTGCGCAAGATCAGAGTGGAGAACAAGCCAGTCATTCTAGTAGCTCCGGCTTGGCCCCGGAGGACTTGGTACTCACTAGTCCTGAAGATGGCAGTGGGAGACCCTTGGACTCTTCCTCTACAACCAGACCTACTCTCACAGGGCCCGATCCTCCACCCTACATTACAGCGTCTAAATTTGACGGCCTGGAGGCTGAATCCCTGATTCTCAGGGATAGAGGCCTGTCTAGGCAGGTAATTCCTACCCTGATTAGGGCTAGAAAGCCGGTCTCCAGGGTGATTTATTACAGGGTGTGGAGGAACTACGTAGGCTGGTGTGAATCCAAAAGATGGAATTCCCGCAAATATACTATTGATAGGGTGTTAAGTTTTCTCCAGCTAGGAGTGGATAAAGGCCTGGCACTAAGCACAATCAAGGGACAGATCTCAGCTCTGTCAGTGTGGTTTCAGAGGCCGCTGGCCACCCACTCGCTGGTAAAGACCTTCATACAGGGGGTCTTGCGTATTAATCCTCCTGTCAAGTCACCAATTTGTCCATGGGACTTAAATCTTGTCCTGTCCACTCTACAGAAACAGCCTTTTGAGCCGTTGGCTGAGATTCCTTTAGTCTTACTGACAAGAAAGTTGGTTTTCTTGGTCGCCATAGTTTCGGCCAGGAGAGTGTCAGAATTAGCAGCCTTATCGTGTAAGGAACCATATCTCGTTCTGCATAAGGACAGGGCAGTTCTCCGGCCCCATCCTTCCTTTCTACCAAAGGTTATATCCAAATTTCACTTAAACCAGGATTTGGTACTTCCATCCTTCTTTCCAAAACCTACATCTAGAAAGGAGGGGTTGCTGCATACCTTGGATATTGTCCGGGCCATGAAGGCCTATCTTAAAGCTACAGAAAAGATCCGGAAGACAGATGTGTTATTCGTTCTACCAGATGGCCCCAAGAAGGGGCAGGCAGCTGCAAAATCCACCATCTCGAGATGGATTAGACAATTAATCATTCAAGCCTACGGTTTGAAGAGGTTGCCTCCTCCGTTGTCGGTAAAGGCCCATTCTACCAGGGCCATGGGCGCCTCTTGGGCAGCACACCATCAGATCTCTATGGCTCAGATATGCAAGGCGGCAACGTGGTCATCAGTCCACACGTTTACAAGGTTTTATCAACTAGACGTGAGAAGAAATGCGGATGCTGCCTTTGGTCAGGCAGTACTACAGGCTGCAGTTTGAAATCCTCGGGATCAGAAACACCCTTGGTTATAAAAAAAAAAAAGTTTTTTTCTTGACTAAGTTGGAATTATTATTATGATTTGAGTTTATCTCTAAATTGAATCCTTCTTTGGAAGATGTCTCCCTCCCCTCATTAAAGCATTGCTTCCGGACATCCCACATAGTAATGAATATGCCGCTCTGTGTCCCGTGATGTATGAGAAAGAAAAAGGGATTTTTAAATACAGCTTACCTGTAAAATCCTTTTCTTGGAGTACATCACGGGACACAGAGCTCCCACCCCTCTTTTGGGTGACCATTTTGGGAGGCATACTGCTTGCTACAAAACTGAGGGACTCCCTCTAGGGGAGGGGGTTATATAGGGAGGGGACTTCCTGTTTGAGATTGCCAGTGTCCACACCTGAAGGTACTCCATATAACCCACATAGTAATGAATATGCCGCTCTGTGTCCCGTGATGTACTCCAAGAAAAGGATTTTACAGGTAAGCTGTATTTAAAAATCCCTTTTTTTTGCGCTATAAACAAAAATAGAGCGTCTATTTTGAAAAAAATTCAATATTTTTTACTTTTTGCTATAATAAATATCCCTCAAAAATATATTTAAAAAAAATTGTTTTTCCTCAGTTTAGGCCGATACGTATTCTTCTACATATTTTTCGTAAAAAAAAAATCACAACAAGCGTTTATTGATTGGTTTGCGCAAAAGTTATAGCGTTTACAAAATGGGGGGTAGTTTTATGGCATTTTTATAATTTTTTTTTTTTACTAGTAGTAAAAACTAGCGTGTTTTTTTTTTCAGTACTGCGACATTATGGCGGACACTTCGGACACTTTTGATACATTTTTGGGACCATTGGCATTTTTTTAGTGATCAATGCTATAAAATGCATTGGATTACTATAAAAATGCCATTGGCAGTGAAGGGGGTTAACACTAGGGGGCAGGGAAGGGGTTAAGTGTGTTTCTGGGTGTGTCCTAACTGTATGGGGGGGGGGGGGGGGTGGCCTCACTAGGGGAAATCACTGATCTTCTGTTCTTACATTGTATGAACAGAAGGTCAGCGTTTCCCCCACTGACAGGACCGGGAGCTTTGTGTTTACAACGAGCGATCGCGGGTGCTCGGCAAGCAGTTAAAAGGAATCGGTTAACTATTATGTCTCTATACCCTGTAAACAGTAATTTCAGCGAAAAAAAATGTTTCCTTTACAACACCATTAACTACCGGCCGCGTTACTGGGAACACGATGCCCTTTCCCCAGCAGCCGCGATTGCTGCCGGGCACCCGCGATTGTCAAGTAACTGAGCAGGACTGTGGATCTCTGAGTGTAAACACAGAGATCCACGTCCTGTCAGGGAGAGGAGACTGATGCTGTGTCCTTTGTACATAGGGACACAGATTGGTCACCTGCCCCAGTCTGTCCCCTCCCCCCCACAGTAAGTATCACACCCAGGGTACACATTTAACCCCTTCCTCGCCCCCTAGTGTTAACCTTATCCCTGCCAGTCACATTTATACAGTAATCAGTGCATATTTATAGCACTGTTCACTGTATAAATGTGAATGATCCCAAAAATGTGTTAAAAGTGTCCGATGTGTCCACCGTAATATCGCAGTCCCAATAAAAATCGCAGATCGCCGCCATTACTAGTAAAAAATAAATAAAAAAAATAAATCATAATTATGTCCCCTATTTTGTAGGCGCTATAACTTTTGCGCAAACCAGTCACTTATTCCTCGTTTATTGCGATTTTTTTTTTTTACCAAAAATATGTAGAAGAATACGTATCGGCCTAAACTAAGAAGAAAAAAATATATATATAGTGTGTGAATATAATATTTTTATGCCTACTGTATGGTGGAGTTGGACACCTATATCCAATTTCAGCGCTGTTCTGCATTTGTTACTGAAATGAATTATTTTGGACTTTGAATGCGCGTTTGTTATATATATAAAAATTGGATATTTATTTTAGCAAAAAGTAAAAAATATTGTGTTTTTATTTCAAAATTGTCGCTCTTTTTTTGTTTATAGCACAAAAAATTAAAACCGCACAGGCGATCAAATACCACCAAAAGAAAGCTCTATTTGTGGGGAAAAAAGGACGCCACTTTTGTTTGGGAGCCATATCGCACGACCGTGCAACTGTCAGTTAAAGCGACGCAGTGCAGGAAGCTGAAATTTCGCCTGGGCAGGAAGGGGGTATATGTGCCCAGCAAGCAAGTGGTTAAAGTGGTTGTAACCCTCATGCCTCGTACACACGACCGGTTTTCCCGTCGGGAAAACTGCCATGTCTCGGGGAATCCGGCCGCGTGTATGCTCCAGAGCATTTCCCGACGAGAAAACTGGCCGGAAAAAAATTAGAACCTGCTCTCTTTTTCAGAACGAGCGTTCCCGGGGTTAAATTGTATCTTGTATAAATATAGAGGTGGTTATGGCAGCACTGTGATTTCATATTTCCAGAATACAAGGACTGTTGTCAAAGTTTGCTAAAGAAATGTTACATTAAAAATTCCCTTTGTGACCAGCAGAGGGCACACTCAGTTTTGGTTCAGCCAGAGACATCAGTGTAATGCAGCAGTGTATACAATACATATAGAAAGAGACTGAGAGGGATGGATCTCTTCTTCTCTAATAATAATAATTGGCTTTTCATGTTGATATTCCAAAGCCACAAATGGGCAGCCGGCAAATAATCCAAATAACCCAAAAAAATAAATTTTTTAGAAAATGAATGGTGAATAAGTAGCAACAATGGGACAATGTACAATATACACTCACCGGCCACTTTATTAGGTACATCTTGCTAGTACCGGGTTGAACCCCCCCCTTTGTCTTCAAACATTCCTCAGAGATTTTGACATGATGGAACCCACCAAGTTGCTGCAGATTTGTTGGCTGCACACCCAGGATGCGAATCTCCCATTCCACCATATCCCAAATGCATAGCTCCCTCTGTCCCTCTTTCCTCCTCATGTGTCCCTCATTTTGTTCTGATGTATATAGTTGTATAAAAAAAATAAAAAATGCACGACATATCTATCAAAAAGTGTTTTAAGGTGTTAAAACCTTTCATCCAATTTCTAAATTGCTGCATTTGTAAATTTTGGAAGTCAATATAAAGGAATAGAAGTGGTAAAAAGGCACTCGTGAGTTTAACCACTTAAGGACCGGACCAATATGCTGCTAAATGCCCAAAGGTGTTTTTACAATTCGGCACTGTGTCGCTTTAACTGACAATTGCGCGGTCGTGTGACGTGGCTCCCAAACAAAATTTGCGTCCTTTTCTTCCCACAAATAGAGCTTTCTTTTGATGGTATTTGATCACCTCTGCAATTTTTATTTTTTGCGATATAAACGGAAAAAGACCGAAAATTTTGAATTTTTTTTTTTATTTTCTACTTTTTGTTATAGGAAAAATCGAATAAACTAAATTTTAGTCAAACCTTTAGGCCAAAATGTATTCAGCCACATGTCTTTAGTAAAAAAAAAAATCCCAATATAAAAAAAAAAAAAAATTAGCTACCTAGCGGCAACAGTGACACTAATACAGCGATCAGAAAAATTATCGCTTAGTGACATTGGTAATAGGGGGTGAAAGGGTTAACTAGGGCGGTGATCAAGGGGTTAAAACTTTATATGGGGGGGTACGGGGCTACCCTGGACCTAACACTAACTGCCTGTCACACTGACACTAAATTCAGTGATCAGTAAATATATGATCACTGCATTCAGTGACAGTGTGACAGGGGGCTGATCGGAAGGGGTTAATGTGCCTATGTGTACAGGTGTCAGTGTAGTGTTGGTGCGACTTACAATGTGATGTCTTCTCTCCTCTCGCCGGATCGAAAATACCGCCGAGAGGAGAGGTGACATCACTTCCTCTGCCAGTGTTTACATTACACAGGCAGAGGGCGGGGGAAGCCGATTCGCTGGGAGCGATCGCGAGGGGGTGGACAGAAACGAACAGCTGGACCCCCGACCCGCTGGAAGGCAGGGATGTACCAGTACGCCCATCTGCCTGTACGTGCCATTCTGTGGACGTACATATACATGCGGCGGGCATTAAGTGGTTAATGTGGATGTAAAGCGCCTCTCATTCTTTGTAAACTCCTGCCATAGTGCTGATCTATAAGGATATAGATGCCTCCTGCATGTATCCTTACCTATCAAATGTCTCCCCTCTGTCTGTTATAAGAACTGAAATACTGCAGATTCTGTGGGTGGGTCTGGTGTATGGAGCTCTGTGGGTGGAGTCATGATGTCGGTAGACTCCCCGCCCTCCTCTACACTCCCCTTACACTAAATTCTGCTATGATCACTAACATCCAGTCAAAATCCAGAAAAGTAACCACATGACTTAAGAAAAGGAGTGGGAATTAAAAAATGCCTGTCTCCAGGCTAGTGCATGAGATATATAAATAACCTGTCACTCACAGCAAGGGGGCGGAACGGACTAAGGTTTTTTTCTGTAAGTCTGTTTTATTTCACTGAATTTCTCAGAGCTGGATTAACTCTGTGTGGCAAGACTGGGCACAGATGATAGGAAATATACTGTACATTGTGACATCAACAACAAAAAATAAAAAAATTGTGTTTACATCCACTTGGACCTGGCCTGTTTTTTTAGACTCGATGTTTACAAGTTAAAAAACATTTTTTTTTGCTAGAAAATTACTTGGAACCCCCAAACACTGTACATTTTTTTTCTAACACCCTAGAGAATAAAATGGTGGTCATTGCAATACTTTTTGTCACGCCGTATTTTCACCGCTTCAGATCTCATATTTGGACTTAAAGAAGTTGTAAATGTAAAAGTTTTTTCTTCTTTCAATTTTCCTTTATTGTTTTCAAACATGCAAAGTAACACACAAGGCCTCTGGCCATGAAGTCATAACATAACAATGAAATCTACCGAAATCCCATTCTATGCATTAAGGTGGAAAAACATCTCAGCATTAGCGCCCCCATTTACTTACCTGACCCTTCAAAAGTCCTGCGCCTTGAACGTGCAGGCTTCCTCGGTTCATTCATTGGTTAATTGAAAGCAGTGCAGCCATTGGCTGGCGCTGCTGTCTATCACATCCAATGATGCGGCGCTCCAGGGGCGGGGCCGAGCGATACAATGAGCGGGCTGTATCACAGGAGCACCACCGCAAGAAACTCATCACCATGCAAGTCGCTGTAAGGCTGGTTCATACCGTTTTGCCGCACATGCGGCTAAACAGCAGGGGTCCGGTGAGTGCTGGTTCATCGTTTTC